>JAMWET010007690.1:450000-462500 GCA_024036415.1 Prochilodus magdalenae
TACTGCTAATTTAAAACATATATAACTAATATATTGTCGTATATTGACTTGTTTTGATTTGATTTGTGCTGTAGTGATAGCGAATGAAAGCTGAAATCTAAATGGCTGAGATTTCTGGTTGTGTTATTAGTGCCCTGTTCCAGCTAGCACATTAAATTGTATGCAGGAAATATTGCTGCACCATTTAGTATGACGCTCACTAGTGTAGTAGGTGAAGTATAGAAGTGTGTGGTTTGGGTTACGGTGTTGGAACAGCCAGTGTCTGATTATAACTCTGCTGTTCTGCTCTTCAAACGTTCCAAACCAGAGCTGAAGATGTTTGAAGATGCATTCACTAAGGTAAGCTGGTGTTTGCTTCATATTCACCAGCTTCGTATTCAGAATTTGTTCAACGTTTAAGGCACGCCACTGAAGCACCTTTTTAAGGTGGCACAAATAGTTTGAATGAGTAGCCGGTGAAAAAAGAAGCAGATTCAGCTCTATATACGCATATGTGTGTGAGTTTAGTATTTAACAGCTTGGGCAGTTTTGGAGCCACTTTACTGTACAATCTCTCACATTGGAATATTCCCAACACGCAGGGCCGTCTTTCTTGCTGATCTCCACCTCATAGCATTTTCTGGCGGCTGCATCTGGGATGTCCACGTCTTCATGTTTTTTTTGTTTGTTTTTTTTGTGGCCATTCTGGACGAGTTGTCCTGCTCTTTATTTCACCTGCAGGGTTGTAGCTGCAACAACGGTGACTAAGTTACAGCCAGCCTACCAAAAGGGCATTTTTAAAGCTGTAATTGAGTACACCATATAGGCACTCTACTCCACGGTCCGGACCTCTACGTCATTGAGTGTTTTGGGAATACTTGAATTGTGAACCAGAAACAGGGTTAGGGTTAGGGTTAACCCTAGGTTTGGGTATACTAAACACAATTACGTTGAGGTTTATTACGAAGTTTTGTATTTCTTGCAGGCTATTCTTAATCCATTGTGTAAATGAAGTCATGTGCACAGTACTGTACGTTGTAGTAGTTTGGAGAGGGGAGGGCTGATGGTGTAAGTTATAGTAGTGTGTGGTGTTGTAGGAGTTAATAGGTCAGAGGAGGTGGGAGGGGAGTCTGTGTGTGAGAAGCCGTATCTATGCTATGAGAGGTGTGGCCGCCACGGGAGAATGTAGTCAGTCTGTCCACATGTTGCCTAACCGCGTGTGTATGACGGCAGGTGTGTGTGTCGGCGTGATTACGCAACGCAGCCTCATTCAGCGTTAAGTGTGTCATCTGTTCGAGGCTGCTTTAATGATCAGTTATAATCAATATTAACGTTAGCAACGGTTTTGTTGGCGTCCTGTTGTGAGTGTTTATTTGTAGACGTAGACAGTCCTTTCAGGGAGAAGTTTTGGCCGACAGGTTCTTACATGACTGCTACAGCCTTAGAGACTGTAGGCATGTTGTTAATGTACTAGCACTGTATGTATGTATAATGCAGTGAGGCTTTTATCAGACAGATCGTTGGTGGTCTATATGAGGTTCAGTTATTTTACTATGTGTTACTTTTAATCCTGTTATAATCAACATGAACACCAAGTACTGTAGTTTAATGACGACAAGAGGCAGTGATAACCAAACCACATAGTAATCTGACATATTAATGCAGAAGTTGAGAGAAAAAGTGAAAGGTGGGATAGGAAGGAGAAAAACGGTAGGTGTGGGACGAGATGAGACGAAAAAAGAAAAGAGATGTAAAAGAAAGAAACTAAAGGAAGGAATGAGACTGGGGGAGAATTGGGGAGCAGGTGATACGGAGAGAAAAAGAGAGAAGGAAAAAAGGGGAAGGAAAAAGAGGGCAAATGATTTGGGGAGAGAAGTGGAACGGACTAAGGGACAGGTAGAAAAGACAGAAGCAAAACAGGAGAGGAATAAAAGAGAGAATGAGAGAGAGCAGGAAGAACAATGAGCATGAAAGATGAATAAAGAGGAAAAAAGGGAAAGTGAAAAAGGAAGACAAAGATGGTGAGAGGGGGAGAGAATGAGAGTGATAATGTGAGAGAGCAAAAGAGTGAGTGACAGAGTTGCCTGACACAGAGACATTGAGAAATACAAAGAGAGTTTGTGAGAGGTAAAGAGAGAGAGAGAGAGGGAGAGAGACTGACTTGCTCCAGCAGTGTGTGTTGGGTATGTTAATGGGAAGTGTGTGCAGTGAAGCTGCGCCCTGTGACGTTGACCCGTTGATAACAAACCGCTCCCTCATCCAGATCCTCAGAAACAATCCGGGACCTGTCTTAACACAGCCCACAAGAGCCAGGTCGCATTCTCTCTCACTGTCTCGCGCTCTCTCTCTCTTCCTCTTTCACTCTCTTTCACTGTCTCTCGCCCATCCTGCCTCTAGGTGAGCACTCTTGCTTCTCCTGATGTCGTAATGATGTGTGGTGTTTATATTACAGTCATTCTCTTTGGTTTGCGGTTGAAACCGCTAAACCTCCCAGCCAGCCGTCATCCCTAAAACTACACGTTTCTCTGCCGTCGCACGCGCAGTGCTCATCCCAGCCACCCTTTCAGACTCTCAACGATCAAATTAACTTCATCGCTGTAAGTGACTTGTCACTGGGCTTACATCACCAACTCCTAAATAGTTTGAGTGTCATTAAAAGGGACGGTAATTAAGTTAACATAATACCAGGGTGACTCACTGTATTTATTTCTGTTGTTTTCCTGTTTTTTGTCCAGTTTATTCGCTGGGATTGTTTTCACTTGGTGACGTTTTGACTGAATATTGAACTTATTACCTTACGCTGTTGAACGTTAAGGTCTGCCACTGTAGACTGGCTTATATATCTAACAAATGATGGAAGTTCATAATCCCAACAATTAGCGCTAGGTAAACTACATGCCTAAAACACCAGACTTTTGCCTCAAACCATGTCGAGCTGCTAAGTAATCCCAAAAAGCCTTGTTTATGTGGTTTCTGACGCTGTATGATATACTATTATCTATCACACTAACAGTACAAATCCGAGGAAGCCAAGTTCACACACCAAACATCACTCGGCCGATCGGCCGGGTTTGTAAAGTAATTCACAGTGCAGTGCAGAAGTCTGAGCTCACCCTTTAATTTGTTTCATTTCCAGTCGAAATAACCATTTTTCAAAAGCAAGAAACATATATTTACCACAGAATTACAGCCCTCAGTATGATATCAGATCTTTCAGTATTTAATTTGTCCACTCTTTACTTTCCTGCACCTACCGCCACTTTAAGCTCTCTATCTTTCACATCTGAAATCCAGCAAGTTACTGCTGGGTCCTCCCAACAATAGCTGTTCCCAAAGTAGATCATTCAGGGGAGGTTAGATTTGAGATAACCCACTTGCGTAAGGGAGGTGAAAATCTTCAAAACAGAACTGTAACTGAATGAGACACCTGAGAGCCAAGCAAGACCTGGTAGACCACCAAAACTGTCCTCATCAGATAAACAGCGCTTGGCTTTTATCTAGGAAAGAGAGGAGAACGTCAAGCTGCGCTCTTGCTTCAGACCAGTAAACATTCACAGATGTTTCTGTCCATCCCTCCGCTGTGAGAAGACCTGGCGCTATGGGCCTGAAAGGGTGTGTAGCTGTCAAGAAGCTCCTCATTGAGAAAAGGAGACAAACAGAGACAAGAAAAATTGTGTTGGAGCATGAGGCTAGTCATCTGGGATGTGGAGTCAGGCTCTGTGGTCTAATGAGTCTGTGTTTATATTTGGGTTTACTGATCGAATAAAAATGCAACCAACTTCTAAGTCTGAACTTTGGAGGTATAGAAAAATATTCCTTCAGATTTCTTTGAGAAAATGTCCTGAGGAGAGCCGTGATACAGACCCACGGGGTGGGCACTCTAGATGTTGAAAAGTGAGGGGTTATATCTGGCTGTTGAAGACTTAAGAACTTGTACTTGGTTACCTTCTTTGGTCCATGGTTGCCAACCTGTTACACATGTTACAGATGTAGACATGTTACATGGTAGACACGTGACCTTGGTATGAGTGAGAAATGCCCAGATTTGGATTTACATGCTCATTTACAGCCCTTTGATTTGGTCCTACAATGACACAACAGTTTTCCCTCTTTTGCTGAGCTTACAAATAATTTGATGATCTCTGCTCTGATTGGCTGGGTTACGACAGAACCCCACAATGATCAAATAGCAACTAGAAATAGGCAGGACAATAAAATAAACCTCCTTATAATAAACTCAGCTAACCAAGCAGTATGATGACTATGCTAACGTTTAGTTACTTGGAGCTTGCTAGTAGCTAACATTACCCGTACTAGCTACTCGCTTTCAATCCGGACAGCAGCACACAGTAGATTAAAGTTGTTCCTCTCTATGAATCTTTTCATTTAAGATGATCTACTCCAAACACAAGCACTGATGTGGTCACAGCTTGGCTGATACTTACAGGCTACCGTTGGGGTTGTGATGCTAATAAAGATGGAACTGCTCCCCTCTTCAGTTTCTTCAGTGTTAAACGCTGAAGCTGCTCCATATTGTCCAGGAACCATCCGATAATAATGTGCAGAGCAAATTCACAGTTGGTTTCCTGTTCTCCAGCTTGTTCTGCAGGTTTTCCTCTTTTAGATTTATTTAAATTTCCCTCGGCAGTTGCGTTCTCGCCTGTCTGTACAAGCTGTAGGTTTAAAGGTGAAAGGGAACATTCTATCAAGAGGCTGTCGAATAGGAGGCGACTTCAACCTCACTTAAAGAGGAACATCAACCATGCTCAGTCAGTCCCTCTCAGCATGCGATAGTAGATTCCTCCCCCCGAGTGGTCCTCCGTTTTTTTGCTCTCCCTACAATGTTGTGCGTAACTTTTGAAGATTTAAATATCAAGGAGTCAAAACTGTTATGTAACAGTTTAGGATTTGGGAGTTGGCCTGCTTTCCCACTCTCTTTGGCAAATGTGGCATTTGTATTCGGAGGAGGAGCAACAGTTTGAGGTTGATGGTATGTCTGTTCCATGTACCAAACACCTTTAAAACCTTTAGAGTTTCATTACGGCGTTTCAGTACTCGTATTTGGTCCTATTTTCAGACGGAGAGATCAGAGTGTTAATTCTGAGGATAATCTCTGACATAGCTGGGTGCAGCTGTTTTGAATGTGCACCGTGGAAGCTGAAGTGGCTCATTGTTGTGTACTTTGTGAAATGTACCGAAGTGCTAGACTTTTTTCCATTCAGCTGTAATAGACCGAAGAGAACGAAGAGGCCCTGCATGAAATTGTCTCAGCAAACTATCGCACACATCTGAAAGTCATTTTGACAGCATGTTGACCCAACACGTCCGTATTCTTACCATCTCCCTTCGGTTTTCCCACCCCCACCGCATGCCTTCTTTCATATCTCAACCAGCGCAAATAATAGAAAGGTTGTTTTATTTTTTGTGTAGTTGTTGCTTTGTTTTTTGGACAGAACGATTCTCACGTGTTTGCTCTGCATTCCCCAGCGCTTCTTGGCAGTGCTGAGCCGGAGCGCAGGCAGGCCTCGAACCAAACCACCCGCTCTTGTTGCTAAGTTACAGCCGAGAGGTTTTTTTCCTCCTATTTTTAGTTTCTTGAGAGCAGGATTTTCACCCAAAGATTACATTTTCATTTGCTGTTTGTGTCTTTTTAATAAGGCGGTAATGGTGAAATATGGCCAGGGGTGTATTCGGCACAGACCAGGTCAAAGTGCTGGTGTCCCCTACAAGCCTCTGATGTTTTATATTGATCCGTGACATCTCTGGGAAGCTTGGCGAAATGTTCTGAGAATATGCACTTGACTGTTAGGACTAGATGAAAATCAATAATGAAGTTGCTGGGTTTTTTTTTCTTGGTTAATGTTGTGAACTGAGTGTTGTAGACACAGCTATCATGACATGCTAGTGCTTTGAGATTTCTTACATGTACATAGGCCCGAACAATGCTTTCTTTATTAAACCAATGAGAACCAATGAGTGGTCTGATTACTTAGAGACTCCTCACAATGGTGGTAAGGTTAACCAGAGACCATAGAGGAGACCCATTTTATTAACTGTCTATAACGGCCAGTGAACCTTCTTGAAGTGTCGTATGAAATGTGGAGAATGATGAAATAGTGACATATCTAGGTACTAGGGATTTTTCCTTAAAATGCTCTACGCTTACTACTTACTTATAGGAATGATCTTAACACTATTGTTAAACGATGCCTCAGGTGTTTAACTTGCCGCCTTTCAGGGAGGGAGCTTTAAGAGGTGTTAAAAGAAGTCTTTAGATGTCTGGTTCCCATCACCTCCAGTGTATACAATACTGATTCTCTACAGTAGAGTGTTTCACAACAAATCGTTATGTGTTTGGCTGGCAGGTCGAACAATTTACATTAACTGATAATCATAAGCTCAAATAGATAATCAAAGAGAATCAAATTATTCACCTAAAAACAGCAGATGTTAATGATTGACTGCATTTGGCAGTGCCCAAGACCACAGTGTAAAGGAAGTAGCTGAATCTGCAGGTGTATGGAAGCGTACGGTCATACGGGTCTACCAGCAGTAGCTAAAATCCCAGTCTACAGGGAATTCTTCTCGGAATTGTACCAGAGAAGGCTTCCACCAAATCTATTCCAACTACGCAATTCTTTGACGTAAGAGTGTCTGAACATTGATGTGGGCTACATCCAGAAACTTGAGTCCATGCTAAATCCAGTCACAGCTGTTACTGGTGCTGGTGGAGCTATTACATGCTATTAAGTGCGGTTCAGTCACAGGTGACTTTTTTTTTCCCACTGTGTGCATCAGTAAAGGTTTGATTGAGATATTGTTTTTTTTTGGGAATCTGGATTGAATACTGTGTCATAGCATGCACTATAGATCATACAGTGTGTTCGTCAGTGTTGCGATGGTATTAATTTGAGCCTTTTCATATATGTTTCCCTTTTTTTGTGCGTCAGTTGCATCTGTTGTCACTTTATATGTTGTTTCTCAATAGAACACTTTGCCTGTTTCAGGTACAGCAGTGTGTTCCCCAGTCTGAACATGGCGGTGAAGCGCAGGGAGCAGGCTCTGCAGGATTATAAAAGACTGCAAGCGAAAGTGGAGAAATATGAAGAGAAGGAGAAGACAGGACCCATAATGGTTAAGCTTCATCAGGTAGGATCTTCTGGCTTCACTGGTACGATACATCCAGGAACCACATTAAAGTGGCATCAGTTGCAAATAGTGATACCACTCATTGGTTACAGGTGGTGTAAACTATAGATTGAACTCATTTCATGTAGTTAGCCTGTTGGCAGCTAGGGCCAGTTTCCCTGACACCGTTTAAACCTAAAGCTAGATTAGAGAAGAATGTTTCATTCACCACTGACACTAAAATTCGGCCGTGATTAGGCTTAATGCATGTCTGAGGAAAGTGGCTTGTAGACTAGAGCAGAAACAGCTGGAAACTAAAATGAACCTACTGCTGCTTCTTGTTTTTGGGTTCGTTAAGTTCAGTAGCTCTTTAGTCCAGTTGTTATTGTTAATCCGATCCCACAAAACGAGAAGCTGCCAGTAAAACATTACTGGCTTCTGTTAACAGACTCTTTTTAGCTGGTTTAACTTTATTTAAAAAGGGGCTATAAATTCAAGTCTTCACAGATAGAATTACCTACAACTATAACAATAAGTAAATATGTTACCAGCACACCTGTAACACGCTTAAAATAAATAGAGCCGGCCATTAAGAGAATCCGAACAAATGAAACCTAATTCTGCTCATCATTTAGTCAGACATCGAACACTGCTCCAAACCAGTGAGCTGACTTTCGTTTTAGACATAACGGCTGTTTGCGGTGAAGGAAGAACGGAGCGGAGACGTTTGTTTTACGATAATTGCATTATTTTAGAACCTAAATTACAGATATGTTTATTTATTCGTCTTATTTAAGGATAAGTACAGTGACATAATACGCCTGCCGATAAACGAGAGCTAATTATTTCAGCGCAGGTGATTAATATTTAAACGGTTTCAGGTTTACCATTCTTCTTTTCATCTAAAATAATTTAAATATGGACTAATCTGGTTTTATTTAGCAGGTCATTATTTATGAGAGATGAAAGGCAAAGGGTCCTCCTACTGAAGAAGCTGTTAGAAGTGAAATTAAAAAGACTAGAAGCTATAAGCGCTAATGTTTAGTATAAGTACGCGCTGCTGCATACGCGCCGCTGTATCCTGTAACTAAAGGCTCCAGTTCAGATCGATCATCATACGCCACGTCTCTTTTAGATCAGAAATATGATCCTGTGACTCTGCTGACTTTCTAAATGAGGAGGATCAGATCTGAACCGTAAGGATGTTATAAGGTATAATTGTTTAGTTTAACGGGTAATGAAAAAGAAAAAGATTTGGTGTTTGCTGTTTGTCATTTCCCAAGACAAGTACAATAACACAGTTCCTTGCCTTAGAGAGTTTCCAGTTAACTTAAAACGAAGTTTCTAAAGGTCTGTGTGCAGAGTGAATGTACGAGAGCGGGAAAGACGAGAGACTATATCGAATGTCGAAAATTACAGTCGTTTTGTTTATGAAATTAAACTTTTGCCGTTAAGATCCAAACCATGCTTGGAGATGTTTTGAAATGCCATACCAGCTAGATTTGTACAGTCTGCACACTCTGTCCACCACAGTCAAATTATCAAAGAGACTTTGATGAAGTCAAGTCCAGAGTGACAGAAGCAGTATAGTTCTGACAAGTCTGAATTGGGTAGGCCGAGCATCCCAAAAGCACCAAGGTAATTGTAAAATGGTAGAGCGAGCATCACTATAAACTCTCTCTCTCTCTACCGGTTTGGATGATCTTAATACTACAGTGGTTTGGGGAATCTGGGCTTACTCAGGCTTGTCCTTGGGTTTGTGGGCGGAGCATGAATTTAGTACACAGCTCTGTTAGGATTACAGCGAGGCTTGTCTCTTAGGTTGAAGGAGGAGAAAAAAAAAGTCTGCGTTTTCTTACATGGGCTCCAACCCCTGGTGGTCCGCACTCATCCATAGGGGCAGGTTATTCTCGTCTGGCTGGCTACGTTGCCCGCACTGCAGGCAGCCCCGCTCCGCCTCTGGAGTCTTCGGCAGATTGATCGGACCCTCCGCGCTCTGATGCGCTGCCAGCGTTTTTTCGTAGCACCGCGCAACAAGTTGAGCAAAAGAGGCTGAGGGGATGCTGACTGGAGCCTTTTACAGAAATAGTCGGAGCGCATGTACACATGTGAGTGCACGCACCCACGCAAGAGAGGCAGCCTCTCAACTCCGCTACTGCACTTTACAAGAGGCTCCGCCGCCGCTCACACTGCCAGATAATTGGTGTGTGTGTGTGTGTGTGCGCGCATGTGTGTGTGTGTGTGTGTGTGTGTGTGTGTGTGTGTGTGTGTGTGTGTGTGTGTATATACATATATATACATACACAATCTCACAAAGACCCCTCACGAGAGAAAGAGCATTCACTCTTCCAGCCACATACTTCAAGGTCACTGTAATGTATATGCATATACACATAGGTGTGTACACACACACACACACACACACACACAGAAAAGCACTCGGAAACAACCCGCACAAGTTGCACATATACAAGCCGACCACCCACACACACTGAGAGACTGGGCTTCATCAGGGCCACAGAGAGTAGAGCTAAACAAGCAGCAAGTAACGTTCTATACGTACGTATTATGAGTTTGTGTATGTGCGTACTTGTCTTCAGCACTTAGTGAGGACCTCATTGTGACAGGACATCATGGCAGTTCAAAGTGAGGATGTTTGTCAGATGGCCTTTTGGCTACTAAGGTTGAAGTTGAGATGTAGTTGTAGGTGTAGTGGCCACAGTAAAGCTGAGGTCAGGTAAGAGATGCTGAAGTTCTTGAAGTCATCCCTACAAGAACAGCAGTGACGACGTTCATGTCTGTGTGTGTGTTTTACGTACACTCCCATCATTCTAAGACACTCATCTTTTCTGTCTTTATTCTCCTTTTCTTTTCCTCTCTTTCTCCTGCTCTGTCTTACTTGCCTTCTCCTTTTTTCTCCTCTTCTCTTTCTTTGTCCTCTTATTGGCACAGATGCTCTCCATTGGCCTTTACTTTCTTTTACTTTCTTCTTCTCTCAGTCGTCTGAACTTTTATCGCTCTGTCCTCTTTCACTTTCTTTCTTTTGCTCTTTCTTTCCTTTTCATTGTCTGTCTCTATCTTTCTCATTACCCTTCTGTCTTTCTTTTTTTTTCTGTCATATATTGTCATATTCTCTCTCTCCCTCTCCCTCTCTTGCATCACACATATCTCCACCGCCTCCACATCCTATTCAGTGTAATGTTATTTAGTTCCTTAATGTTATTGTAATGACGAAGCTCTCAGGAATGCTCCGAAAACCTGAGTCTTGTTGTAGTAACTAAAGTCTCTGTGTGTGTGTCTGTGTGTGTCTGTCTGTGTGTCTGTCTGTGTGTCTGTCTGTGTGTCTGTCTGTGTGTCTCTGTGTGTGTCTGTCTGTGTGTCTCTGTCTGTGTGTCTCTGTGTGTGTCTGTCTGTGTGTCTCTGTGTGTGTCTCTGTGTCTGTGTCTGCGTGTGTCTGTGCATCTGTGTGTCTGCGTGTGTCTGTGCATCTGTGTGTCTGCGTGTGTCTGTGCATCTGTGTGTCTGCGTGTGTCTGTGCATCTGTGTGTCTGTGTGTGTCTCTGTGTGTCTGTCTGTGTGTGTCTCTGTGTGTCTGTGTGTCTGTGTCTGTCTGTTTCTGTGTGTCTGTCTGTTTCTGTGTGTCTGTCTGTTTCTGTGTGTCTGTCTGTTTCTGTGTGTCTGTCTGTGTGTCTGTCTCTGTGTCTGCGTGTCTGTGCATCTGTGTGTCTCTGTGTGTGTGTCTGTGCGTGTGTCTGTGCGTGTGTGTCTCTGTGTGTCTGTGCGTGTGCGTGTGCGTGTGCGTGTGTGTCTGTGTCTGTGTCTGTGTCTGTGTCTGTGTCTGTGTCTGTGTCTGTGTGTGTGTGTGTGTGTGTGTGTGTGTGTGTGTGTGTGTGTGTGTGTGTGTGCGCGCACTGTCTGTTTCAGGCTCGAGAAGAACTGAGGCCGGTCAGGGAGGACTTTGAAGCCAAGAATAAGCAGCTATTGGAAGAGATGCCCAAATTCTACAACAGTCGCATCGACTACTTTCAGCCCAGCTTCGAGGCGCTCATTCGAGCACAGGTGAGACACAAAGAGACCATAGATCATCTATTTCCAACTCAGCCTCCAGACTCTCAGCAAAGTGCAGGTGAGTGGGACTGAGGCTGGGGGCGCATGTTGTGTGCACCCATCTATCGTGAACGAGAGCGAGAGTAGAAGTGAAGCACATAAACATAATATTTGAGCCCAGTGGTCACTTTAAAGGCCAGACACAACTCCCTCTGTCTGTCCCTTCATTTCTTTTTCAAATCCACCAGAGGAAAAATCAAGAATGCACTGCAGGATATATAGGGATGCAGTAATATGGAGTTTCTGCTAACCGATAAATCTAAGTAAGGGGGGATTCAAGTGGTTTTCAGCGTTTCCTATTAATGGAGTGGTTTGATGTGACATGGTTTATTGTAGAGAAACTTGCTGATGTACTGGGAGGTCTTTAGAGTGGTAGTGTGGGGAACCGGGAGTCACAGGGGGTACAGCAGACATGGCCTTCCTGTACAATACAAAATGGTAGCAGTTTTATTTGAGGGCTCTTCCCTTACACCCCCCTGCATCTACCTCTCCACCATGAATGGTGGCCAATATGGTGCCTCAAAGTAAATGTAGACAACATCTCAGACTTCAGGCAGCACATTTATAACCTCTGCATGTCATACGTTTGTGAGGAAGCTTTTAGAGGTGTTAACTGTCTGGTTCCCTTTACCACCACTTTAAAGAGCTCTGATTCATGTTTTGATTTAATTGTCTTGTACACAAGATCCTCTGCATGTTGGACACTGTTCAGGACTGTAAATCATTATTAACTGTATTTAATGACCCTCTTACTCAGAGTGTTCATGTTGTTACAGGTTGACTAAAACATTCCACTGTGAGATGCTACGCGTGTTGATAACCCACACACACAGTTTCTGAAGTTACTGCTTCATTAACATGGAGTGTGCGATTGGTTATGCCGGCGAGGCAGCCTGGCTGTTACCTGTTACCTACAGCCTGTCATTACCTAATGGAACCGTTTCATATTCAGATTTGAGCTAATGTTTATATTCACCACACAAGCAGCTCGCGCCTACATGCTTCACTGGAGTTTTTGGTGGGACTTTTCAGCCAGGCTAACCACAGGCTTGTTGTCTGTTGGACGATGGTGACGAGCGTGCCATCGCCCCCTCTGCTTTGAGCTCCACCTTCATGAAGCATAGGACTGGTGTAGAGCTTTCACTCTGAAGTTTCTTCTCACTCTAATAAGTGTACACTCCCACCCACATCCAGCCCAGAATTTCTCATGGTTGTTTCCAGACATTCTTGCTACAGGAGCACATCTTACGCCGAGATATCTCTCTCTCTCTCTCTCTCTCTCTTTC
>JAMWET010007690.1:465000-532500 GCA_024036415.1 Prochilodus magdalenae
AGATGGCACTTGACCAATCAGAAGAGAGTGGGCAAACTCACCAGTCAGAACGTACTCGATAGCTCTAACAGAGCATTTCAGACAGAGGGTTAAATACAGATGTAGAGTGTGAGGAAAGTAATGTGTTTTGGAAACTGAAGCAGATCCACTCTGTTAGAACCCAAAACTACAATTATGAACATTGAAAATGAGCATAATCAGTATCCCTTTATAGAAGCACCATTACTGTGTACAGAACAGTGTAAAATATGGTCAGCATGTGCTGCCGAGTCGTCCGGCGAAGTCTGAGATATGTCGTGTTAAGTTTTTCAGTCCATGTCATAAGTGCATCCACAGCCTCAGAAGTCGTGTCCTTTACCAAGTTTTGACTGAGTTCTCTTTGAATACTTTTTCAGTGGGTGCTTTTCTGTTTTTTCCTTATCTGTTTGTTTTTTTTTGTGTCCAGTGGAACGTTAGTTTGCTTGTTGATTTGTCCTGCCTGCTCTTGCTGGCCGCCTTGTTACTAGTCACCATATAATTAAGCTGTTGATATATATATTTAAGCGTTTATTCCCGTAACGAGATTTCTGAGAAGCCCCAAAGAGTCACCCATTTGCGTTAATTCTGATTTTTCGATTAGCATAGCATCTGGCAGGCTGTCTCTTTGGTCCGAGCTAGACTCCCCCGGAGTGACTAGTTGTTAGCGAAGGGTTTTTCAGAGAAAGAGGCCCTGCGGACGAGGCGTTCTCATTCAGCTACCGCTATCGGTAGCAAGGAGTAGCTTACCTCTTATACCCCCCACCCCACGCTACACACACACGCACACACACACACACACACACAGAGAGCAGTACTTAAGCTATGAGAGGTATGAATAGCACATCAGTGGAGAGAGGAGAATCACTATGTTAAAGAGGCAGCGTGTAGGAGGGCCTCAGAGACTCCATCACACATTACTGTATTTAGACTCTCTATTCAACTCTCCAAACACACATGTGCTGCAGTGATCAGCAAGCAGGCTTGAGCAGGACACTCGGAGTGGAACGGTCAAAGATTAGAGAGTGTGTGTGTGTGTGTTCCCCCAGTCCTCGATGGACACATCTTACACACTCTGACTCATAGATCTGCTTGTACTGAATCTCCTCATCCTGCTGACTCATACAGGCACAGTTGAGAGATTGCCTGGACGCGGATAGAAACTGCCCTCATCTGTTTCACTGGAGAGGGAGATACACCACATCACACACTCTTCTTTGACAATCGGTTTGACACAGAACAAACGCGAGCACAAAGAGTGTTTTTCTGAGAGACCATTATTTGTTTATTTAATTTCCAGTCACTGCGACCCTCAAGTTCATTTTTCACAAGGTATTTCTGAGGTGGTGACGTATCGGTAACAATAATCCACTTGTATAAGGAAGGGCAAAGTCAAAGTGAAAAATCTGAAGTTTCCAAATTTATATATATATATATATATATATGTATACACACATTTTATATACTAGCGGGAAAAAAAACTGTCGTGACCTGGTAGCCCAAAAACTCAGTAAGAAGCAAATTAAGTTCCACTCCTGCTTCTGATGTAAAAACATCTGTCCACCCTTCCACTTTGAGAAGACACGACGAATAGACAGTGTAGCTGTCAGGAAGCCCTCACTCAGCAGTGTTTGGGATTAGTTGGATTGTAAAAAGCAAAAATGCAAGTAACTTCTAAAACTGAACTTTAGAAGTGTGGGTGAATATCCCTGCAGACTTCTTTATAAATCTGTTGACACTACTGAGAAATGCGATGGCGTATTTAGATGTGGAGTCATCTGTGTAATTTGTATGTTAAAAAAAAAAAGTTTTTTCCCAACATTGAGAAACGAGTAACGTATTGGCATGACCTTGGTCAATGACTTCTCTGCACTACCATATATGGATCATTTGAATGTCTTTGTGTTTAGGTAATGTGCAGGACCTCTAGTCAGTGTTAATTTAGGTCTTGTCAGGACGTGGGGTCAAACGCAGTACTGTGCAGTTTTTTGGGGAACATTGTGTAAGACTGTTTATCTGGGAACTAAGCTTTAAATTTGATAAAATCACTAATAATAATACACTACATACTAATAAACATTTATTATTACAGTTGTTAAGTGTATTAGCTTAATTATTTTTAGATTTCTCTTTCAGTGAGTCCAGTATTTACAGTTACCATCCAGTGCCTTCTTCTAACCCCGTATTTCATTAAACTAAATCAGGTGGAATTTAACACATCTGTTTCACGGCTGGAATCAAACCTGCAGCACAGATTAATCTGGAAATAACAATTAACCTTGAAATATTTTCAAAAACTTACTATTAATTGTATGTATGTTTATTTAAATATTTTTATATACATTTTTAAAATTGCCATTTTGTCCGAAAAGTATAGTGAACAATTTAAGTTTATTTGGTGAAATTGGGGGAAACAGTTAAGTCTTTGCCCAAACTAAATTTTCGTTTTTTATTTTTTTCCCAACCTGTTTGTAAATAAACAGTAAATGTGCACTAAATGTGCGAATGTGTTCTTTATAGAGGATGTGTTCAATAATTTTCACTTAGAAAAACAACAAAATACAAACTTTTGCATGGATCTTTATACATACGCACTTTCCCATGTAGCATCTTTTGTAAAGCCAGTGGGCCAGTAATTTTGCTGGAAGGAAATCACCATATATATGTTTATAGACACGTTTCTTTAAAAAGAAATAAAAATGGTGATAATTTTTAATAAATTACAAAGTAACGTTGTAATTTATAATTACAAAGTAATTTTTGCGATTTCTTTAAAAAGAAATAAATACATTAATTTTACAAAGTGCAAGTTTTTGAATTTACCAGCTAGTTTAAAGAACAAAGCTTGGTTCCAGAGTTCGCCGTAGTGCTCGAGCCATGTTAAAAACCTTGACTGACCGCTTGATTTAATGTTTGAAGTTTTGATTAGTCATACCCTTTATTGAAAGATACTTCTGAATGCTGGGCTGCCACATGTAGAGGTCTGGAAATGGGTAAACACACACTGACACATTTCACATCACTTTTTAAGTAAGTGAAAGCTTGCTTCATTTATTTACCTAACACTCCACTTTAGTCTCAAATTTTCAAAGTATGTTATACAGGATGATGAGCAAATCTTTGGGAAGCTTAAACATTACAGCTTAAATGAAAAAAATCTGCTGCATGAAATAACAGGGCCGCTATAATAACTACAACTTGCAGGCCTGGCTTTTTTTGTACTACAACAACAAAGGATTTTGAATAAAAACAGCGGCCGCAATAAAACATACTACATATCCGCTTACTGTGCTGTCTGTTAGTAAACTCTGAGCTAATCCTGGGGCGGCTGTGGCGCTGTTGTGGCTGTAATCTGTTTCCAGGAAATCAACCCTGTGTGTAATAGCTACTGCTTACCACGACGGTTTAAATATCCGATAGCCGAGGTTCCTATTAACCCGACGTCGCTTGTGAGGCGGTGACACATTTGCACAAAGTAGTTTTTGCGATTTATGACCATGTTGTAAATATTTTGAGCAGCTTTCTGTAGGTGTAGACTGACAGAATGTATATGTGTAGGACTGCACTCCGTTGCCCGCAGCCTGCCCCTTCGGCACCCGTGTGGGGCACCATCCTTCTTCGTCAGTCACTTTGGCCGTATGAAGGTCCTGTCCCCTAGCCCCCTGTTTCCCAGCGCTGCTCCCACGTGCTGCCCTGTAAACGGCCCGTCAGGCCGGTCTTGATGTGGTGGGGGAGCGGCAGTTAGGCGCATAAACAGGACAGAGCGGTATCCGCTTCGAGCAAACCCTGGGCAGGAACTGGTCTCTCTAGATCACAGAATGGCACCGGCTCCGAGTGATCTCTTGATTACAGCTCGGGATAATAAGCAAAGACAGACGACCATTTGACTTCTGGCCAGGATAAATGATGATGCCTACTAACACACATCCAAAAATGTTTATCAGTGTTCAGTGGTCCTACTTCCTGCAAAAAAAAAAAAAATGGATTTGTGTTTGAGGTGGAAGGCTGAGGAAGTTGGTGAGTGAATGATTGCACATAAAGGTTATACAGGAGAACAGTCTTGCTCTGTCATTCACTGACGAAGCTTTTTAAATCGGATCCGTGTCCACATGTGTGTAAAGTAGTCAGTTGGACATGCTCGGCGTGTCACCGTATTCTCTACTTTTGCACTGGAGGATACTCTGAGTAACTCAAACAGCATCAGACCGTTCAGTCGAATAGACTCTCCTCCCATTCTGATATACTCTTATATATGCTTTTGGGCTCTTGTTAAAGCTCAGGCCGACTGTTACAGCACTATTACTGCGTTTAAACAATATTACCACTAACTGAGCATCATGAACTTCATTGTGTTGTTCTTATTGTGTTTCACTAAAAAGGCTGAGAAACAAGACTAATATTACTCAGTGTCCTAAAGATAATGACCACAGTGCGTTCAGCTTATTGTATTGGCTTGTGGCCTAATTTATCACCATAATGGTATATTATGACATCTAATGTTGATTATGCACTAATAATAATAATTATATGATGGACGTGATGATATGATATTGATATAGTGGTTGGTGTAGCTCAGCGGATAACACCACTACCCGCCAAGTAGCCACCACCACACGTGGGAGACTGGGGTTCGAATCCCGCGCTGAGTGACTATGCTGTGCGACACCAACAAGAGTCCGTGGGCAAGACTCCTAACACTACACTGGCCCACCTGTAATATGATTAACCTTGTAAGTCGCTCTGGATAAGAGCGTCAGCTAAACGCTGTAAGTGTAAATGTAAATGATATATTGTCATGTTGCCCAGGCTTTGCTTGGACTTAAACTAGGACATTTGTCTTTGCTCTCATATTGGCCTTTGCTTACTACTGACGGGTGTGCCGCCCTCCACCCGGTGTAATAGGAAGACACATCTAAGGAAATTTTGTTGATTTTGGTGCTGGATTGCTGCGAAACCCACCATTAACATGGGAATACCCTCTATAAGAACTGCCCCCAGTTTCCTCTTTATCTTTAAAGGAATAGGCCACAGGTGAAGGCACGAGAAGGACCAGCTAGCTGGATAAATGTGTTCGTGGAAGCAGAGCTATGTACTGCTTTGGTAAAACTGAAAGTGGCAGTGTTACTGGGTATGGAAAAGGATGACACTATAATATGTGCGCTGTGAAGTCTGAAATAATAATTTTAAATTCTGGGACGAATTTGACGAGTTTTCCGTACCACATCATGCGTCTTATTTACACACGCAGGCTTAATAAAGGTCCGTCTTGATGTTGGGGTCTCAAATGGAAATCAACTTTACACCAATGAAGAAATGATGGCCACAGTGCCCAGCCTCAGAGGACGGGTCCTACAAGTGTCAAAGTTTTTTTTTTTTACTGAATTCTCTTTAAATAGTTTCTAACCAGCGCGACTGATGTTACAACGTGTTCGTCCACATGTTGCCTGCAATTACATGTTACTGCCAGAGAGGTCTCCAAATCCACAGGTTACACAGTGTAGCCTAGCTGTAACTGTTTTCTCCTGCAAGAGGTGATGCGTTCACCGCACATGTGACTCATGTCATATCTTCGTCATATTGGACTTTTCTCGGGGGGGACTTTTCACACCTGCCTACCTGGTTAACCTGGGTTTCTTGTGCTATTGATAGGCTTGTTGTCTGGGCGGGTAATTTTAATAAGCGAACTATCCCACCCTACCTCGAGCTCCACCTTCATGAGGCGTTGGATTGGTTTAGAAGTTTCACACTCATTTTCTTCCCACCCACATTCAGTCCAGAAGTTCTCATGGTTGTCTCCAGGTGTTTGAGATCACATGTAGTCCCCCTAGCTAGCTAGCAGCTGGACTTGGCCAAGACTCAGCAGGGGAGACAGTGGATTAGAAAAGATCTTAAAGATCCACCGAGATTTTAGCTTTACAGAGAGCCAGCTCACTCTGACAGAGAGGGCCACAGACTCAGTGTACAGTAAGCATGTGAGTGTGCGGGTACAGTACGCTGTGAGCGGGAGCATGAATAAATCTGTGCTCTCTGTGCGTGTGTGGGTTTGCGCTGTATTTCCCAGTGCTTTCATTGGCAGCCCACTCCTCTTGGAGTCTTGTAATCTGATTAAAGGCTATTAATCATCAAAGCGTCTCTCGCGGGACCCCTGACTCACGGGCCGGGGGAAGAACAGGGGCGGGACATGTCAGAAAAGCTTTCAGCCGACACTCGCTCGCTCCCTCTCACACCAAACGCTGCTGAAGAGACGGGGTCACTACCACCCGAGAGCGAGGAGTGCTCTCGTTTTTTCACCATCGCTGGTCTCACGTGATTACGGCCCAGCCGATACGATAACTGGACAGATATCAGTGAAATCACAGGTCTGCCGATTTACTGATATCAGTAAACGTCCTGCGGATCTAAACTTGGTTTTAACTGCACTGTTTCACATCATAATCAACATTTAACTCTTCCAGAAGAATTAGATTTTTAACCGCAGAAGAAATGCGTGTGCTTGGCTATATGTGTATTTTGCTCCTTGATATCAGTAAAGTTCCAGACCTGATTGTAGAATCACCTGCGTCATTTAAACTCACATTAACCAAATTTACCAAGATAACACTGATCGGTTAGAGAGACTCATTATTGCAGAGGACCATATCCTGATTAAGATGAGACGTACTGTTCAGTCTTATTAAGATAAGTGAGTGGTGGAGACAGCGAGGTCTTTGGCAGAGAGCAGGAGGCAGAGATGTTGGGAGATGTTGGATAGATGGTGGAGTTATTAGGAAATGTTAGAGATGTAGGACGGGATCTGTTATAGCATTAGGTGAGAGATTTGGAGATGTTCGGTCAGCGGGTAGAGATGTTGGATATGTGAGGTGTTCGGATAGAAAGAGATGTTGGATGCGTGAGGTGTTCGGACAGGAGGACATGTTGGATACGTGAGGTGTTCGGATAGAAGGAGATGTTGGATGCGTGAGGTGTTCGGACAGGAGGACATGGTGGATACGTGAGGTGTTCGGACAGGAGGACATGTTGGATATGTGAGGTGTTCGGACAGGAGGACATGTTGGATACGTGAGGTGTTCCTACAGGAGGACATGTTGGATACGTGAGGTGTTCCTACAGGAGGACATGTTGGATACATGGGGTGTTCGGACAGGAGGACATGTTGGATATGTGAGGTGTTCGGACAGGTGGAGATGCTGGATACGTGAGGTGTTCGGACAGGAGGACATGTTGGATACGTGAGGTGTTCGGACAGGAGGACATGTTGGATACGTGAGGTGTTCGGACAGGAGGACATGTTGGATATGTGAGGTGTTCGGACAGGTGGAGATGCTGGAACGGCATGTGTGAGGGGTTTTCGGAACAGGTGGGAGATGTTTTAGAAGAGGTCAGGTGGAGACGTTGGGAGAGGTCAGGAGGAGATGTTGGGAGAGGTCAGGAGGAGATGCTGGATGTGTGAGGTGTTCGGACAGGTGGAGATGCTGGATGTGTGAGGTGTTCGGTCAGGAGGACATGTTGGATACGTGAGGTGTTCGGACAGGAGGACATGTTGGATACATGGGGTGTTCGGACAGGAGGACATGTTGGATATGTGAGGTGTTCGGACAGGAGGAGATGTTGGATACGTGAGGTGTTCGGACAGGAGGACATGTTGGATACGTGAGGTGTTCGGACAGGAGGACATGTTGGATACGTGAGGTGTTCGGACAGGTGGAGATGCTGGATGTGTGAGGTGTTCGGACAGGTGGAGATGTTAGAAGAGGTCAGGAGGAGACGTTGGGAGAGGTCAGGAGGAGATGTTGGGAGAGGTCAGGAGGAGATGCTGGATGTGTGAGGTGTTCGGACAGGTGGAGATGCTGGATGTGTGAGGTGTTCGGACAGGTGGAGATGTTAGAAGAGGTCAGGAGGAGATGTTGGGAGAGGTCAGGAGGAGATGCTGGATATGTGAGGTGTTCGGACAGGTGGAGATGCTGGATGTGTGAGGTGTTCGGACAGGTGGAGATGTTGGGAGAGGTCAGGAGGAGATGCTGGATATGTGAGGTGTTCGGACAGGTGGAGATGCTGGATGTGTGAGGTGTTCGGACAGGTGGAGATGTTGGGAGAGGTCAGGAGGAGATGCTGGATGTGTGAGGTGTTCGGACAGGAGGAGATGTTGGGAGAGGTCAGGTGGAGATGTTGGGAGAGGTCAGGAGTTAGTATACGTTGGAGCAGCTGGTGGAGATGCTGGAGATGGTGGGCTGGTTTGTCCTAGGCTCCGTTTGCTCTGTGGGAGTCACTGAGTGTAGACGGTCTGGGGTTTCCATCATGTTCCACATGCTGATGAGACGATCTCCAGTTTAACCGTCTCTCTGTTTCTCACCCTTTCTGTCTCTCTCTCTCTCTCGCTCTCTCTCTCTCTTCCATTTTGTATTTGTATTCTTTTCTTTCTGTCTGTGTTTTTCCTGTATCACTCTTTCTTACTTTTTGTCCTTTCTCCCTGTTTTCTCTTCTTTTTCTTTTTTCCTCCTAACCCGTTTTTCTTTTTCTTCTCTCTCTCTAATAGCTTTTTCCTTCTACTCGGATCTCCTGTGGGTTTCTTTTTTCCCCCACTTCTTTCCCCATTCTCCCCGTCTGTCACACCTTCCTGTTTCTGTCCTTTCATTCCCTTTGTCTCTTTCTTTTTTCCCTTTTTCTTTCTTACTCATTTGTTTTATTATTTTTCTTTTTTTCTGTAAATTCTCACGTTTTTTTTTTTTCTCTTTCTCTTTTAGGTCGTGTACTTCACAGAGATGCACAAGATCTTCAGTGAGCTGACTGATCAGATCGATCAGGGTGGTCTGACGGATGAAGAGAGAGAACAGCAGAACGAGATAAAGCTAAATGAGTTGCGTGCTCTGTCCATCGTAGCAGACGACTGAGAGAAAGGAATGTTCTGTCTGTTTTTTCTTTTTTTCCTTTTACCCGGCGCATTGTTTGTGGATAGTCAGACAGTTACAGTGTTAGTTGTCTGATTCGGTTGATTAGATGTAGAGAATTTAACTTATTTATTCTTACACTTCTACTTTCATTGATAAGGTGACTAATGAATTTCCCTTTGATCTTTTATTCCTTTATTAGACTTCTCGTACTGATCAGGTGTCCACTACAGATTGATTATAAGTCTCTTTTCCATAGTAAGAAATTATCCGCATACACGGCGTAATGAGGAGCTCGGGTGAGGAACTCACCTCGCCAGTTTTTTGACTAACATTAATCTGGAAATGAAAGAATGTGTAAGTAGAGCATCACTGGACCTGAGCGTGTACTGAACACGAACGACACTATTCATGAAGAAGCCATTCCACAAAACCCACTTCGCCATCTCCATCCCTATCACGGTGCAGATCACGGCTAGTCCGTTTTTATTTGACCAACACAAAATGTGATGTGGTATGGACGTGAAGTTTGTGGTGGAAGTTTCAGAGTATTTTGCAGCTGACTGAAAGTTCATGAACGGCCATGGAAAGTCAGTTAACCGGTACTGTAGCGCCCTCTACTGTCGGTCAGTCGTTATTCGTTCTTTCAGCCTTTGTAACTGACGGTCTTTGTGTGGTCGTAGTAGAAGTTCTTTGTTTGTCGTGCTTTTGAACATTTTAGCCTTTTAAACGTTTTTGCTGCATTTACCACGTACTACAGCCATAGCAGTCTCAGCATCAGGACCAGTCCAGCAAGGACGTGTGTGTTCAGCCTTATTTTGTTTGAAATTTTAAATAAGAATAATCTCAGTCTGCCAAAGTACAGGCACGTAATGACAATCGCCAAATGTTCTATATTGTGTGCTGAAGCTTCTCAGTCATTTATGGTGGTTTGATAAATTGTTGATTTGAACTGGTGCCTTTAGCGGTTGGTTTCTCAGGACGTTGGCCGCTGACTAAATGAATGTTAAGATGTTCCTAATTTGCAAATCTGCCAATACTTTATGCGTAGTTCTGTTACAGAGATGTAAACCGAGTGGTTTGATGTGAAACGGTGCACCATAGAGAAACTTCAAGCCCAGATTTATTTTGAGTGGTGGTTTTGGGAAGCAGGGAGTCACAATGACAAATTTTCATTTCATTTTATTTACTCTACACAGCAACCGGTGAACCTACATGTGTGCTGAATGTTATATATGTTAATAGTAAAATGGCATTCCAGCATCGCTCTCCAGCATGAATGGGTATTAAAAAAGGGGGCATTCTTCTCGATATGAAACACGATCAGTGTTTAAAATCAGAGTTATACTAGATTATGCAGAAAGATAATTTGATATGCTGAGTGCTGCAATAACATTGTGATTTATTAGCGTTTCTAGCTGTAGCTGGTGCTCCCAAAAGAACTCATTGAATAAAACAGACCAATGTATAATAAAATATCAATACTTGGCTTCTGTGTGGACATCACTAAATATTGTGATATTATGGTGCATGGATTTTTTTTTCCCCCCTGAGAACAGAGTATTCAACATCAAACGACCCTGAGTGCCCACCGAGTGTTTCATTCACTGGGTCAAATTTTCCTTTCCAAACTCCTTCCCCTTGTTTTGTGTAATCACAGCAGGCCTGTCCGTACAACTCAAGATTTGTAACAGCCATTTTATATCTGACCTGTAAAATCTCACAGTAAATTGATGGAGTACCAGAAGCATCTGTTTCGAGTGTTTAATCCTACTGCAGATCTGGGAGCAACTCCTCACACCCAGATATTCCTCCAAATTAAAACTGTGCGCTAATCATCTTCAGAAATGATGAGGACAACCAATTTACATAATTTCCACCTTACAACACATCTTTATTCACCGCCATTAACTGAAAGGTTCAGAAGCTGCAGGTTTACTCTTCATTTTGTACAACTCCGAATGTGCACATTTACAGCAAACGCTTCTTTTACAATATACACTGTATAAATTACACATACAGTAAACATTTTTGATAAAGCATGAGAAATGAACCTAGTGTTTAAAAACATCTGCAGAATGATGTGACAATATTAGCACAAGCTACCTAAAGGTTAACCTGAACACCTCCTAGAAACATCCCGTACCACATCAGCTCACTCCTACAGCAGTGTAACAGTCAGTGCAGTGGACAGAGCCGAGGACCTCAGTATTCTTACTCAACACGGTTCTACGTTAGTGCAAATAACAGTGGCTGGACGGGAAGGACTATTCAAATGTAAATGCATAATAACACAGAAACATGATCAATTACATTTACATTCTATTTACATCTACCGATCATTTCTATTTCAGGAAAAATGTGGAAAACCCTCCCCCCTCTGGAAAACCTTTCCATTAACTTCAAATTATAAAATGTATTCTCTGCTACCTAAAACATGATACCGGCTGACTTTAAAATCCCCTCTGCTTGTTTTGACGAGCTCTGATTGAGAAATGACCGTAGCAGGCTTCAGTTATTGCTGCTGTTCTAGGAGTTAAGGAATTGCCAGGTGTAATTTCTTAAGGGAACGTTTGCTAAGAAAGTCAGAGTTTCGTCGTTTCCTTCCTTGTTTTTTTTCTGTGGATTAAATGCAGCACTAGCTCTGAATGGATGTTGTTAAATCTAAAGATAGGTCAACAGCAGCAGCTCTCACTGACCATGTGTGTCCCCCAGAGGCTTTTCCACAACAGCTTACGAGCCATGATAAGTTTCAATAGTGTATTTCCAGTTCAGCAGGAAGTCTACTGTTAGCTTAGCTAAAAAGGGTGATGGAGGAGTTGGGTGCTGGAGCTCTAGGCCGCTGCTTTACTGTACATCTGTGCAATCTGTTCACTGAAGACTCTGCGCAGGTCCACTCGTCTGCTCTTCAGTGTTGGAGTGAGGAGACCATTGCTCACACTGAACATCTCAGAGTGTAGATACAAGTCTTTTACCTGAAACCAACACAGACAGGGACCCGAGTTATTATATGCAGTCTGTTATTATACAGGCCCTCTAGTGGAATGTGGAGGAATGGAAATAGGCTGTCTAAATATTCATCAACTGAAATATCTTTACTCATAACCACAGAGTTATCATGTTATAGCTATGGTTAATTTTATAACAAGGCATCAGTTCAAACTGAGGTTATTTCTAAGCTGCAATACCCTTGTAACTAACTCTAGCTGGTACTACGGTACAGTGAGTGAGTAGTCTTTAAAGTGGGCGGGACTAAAACTACAGAGAAATGCTTGGAGTACTGACACTACCCCACTTCTCCGTGTAAAACCAATCCAGTTAAAACTTTGAGAGTTTGTCAAGAAATTCGACAATTTAGAATTTCATATTTCAACCATATTTGAAAATCATATCCAGCGATTATTTTTAATTACTTGATGATTATCAGAAAATCACATGGTTCAGTAAAATGACTGGGCTGTATTGGCTGATACTATAAAGCTCCATCAGGTATATTATATATAAAAATATTGTCTACTTTATAAAGATTTACAGACTGTAACCTTCGAACTGCGACATTAATGTCGTCTACACTCCTCAACACACAAACTGTTCAACTGAACGAATACATGTATACGAATATACAGCAGATCAAAGCAGGCAGTATTAATTCTATATATCAAATTAATGACTACATATAACACATATACATAAACACACTCAGCTAAAGTCAGCCCAGCCTTTCAATTCAGGGCTTCTATCCTTCGACTGCCTCCAGCAGACTGTCTAGAACTGCAGACTTCCATGGCAGGAAGTTTCTGAACGGCCAAGTTAACTAGTAGTAAGGATGTGAATTTAAACATGGACCCAAAACCAGGCCCTTCGGTACTGCTGTGCATGTTTCACCTGCTCAAAGGACTTCAGGCCTGCCTGCTTGCCCACTGCGGTCATGTCCTCCAGCACGGCTTTCTTAATGTCCTGCGGGAAAGGGAACAGTCAATGTCATGAAACCTGTTCTCTCAAAAGCAATAAACATCTTCAGCTTTATTAAAATATTTTATTCCTGCACCATGTCTGTTGACCTGTTGATCCTCCACACACTGTGGTGTAAAAACGTCATTATGACTGAAATAAACTCACAGGATTCTGACAGAGCTCATCATAAGATGCAACAAATCCTCTCTCTTTGGCCCAGCCAACGAACACTTCGGGATCAGGGACTACGATACCGATCAGGAAAGACTGAGGACAAAGAAGAGCCGTAGAGACGGTGACGGAATGTTTGACACAGTAACTGTAATAAATCAAAGTTTACGCGTGTCCATCTTTTAAACTCACCTGAAGACTGTCTCCATGCACAAACACCTGCAGCACAGGTACGCAGCGCATGTAGACGTTCTCGATCTTCTCCGGAGCGATGTACTCGCCCTGGGATAGTTTGAAGATGTGCTTTTTCCTGTCTATGATCTGCAGAGTCCCGTTCTAACAGAGCAAACAACAATATAACCATAGTGTACTTTATTTTTAATAAGTCATTAGGAAAAGATACCTCTGCTGATGGGCATTACTGAGGGGTCAAAACTTTGGGGACAAGTTCACAGTAATGCGTCTATAGAAGCTGTTCAGGAGCATTAACTGGCTTTTAAGCGATGCAGTATTAGCCGCTGCAAACCAGTACCTCTCTCAGGGGCCGGTTTCTGTTGTAGGCTTGTTTTGAAAATGACCTGGTATGTAAATTACATGGTTATTTTGCAGGTCAGTCAAATGGCCCTTTGCTGTCAAGGTAGGTGGTTCCTTGCCACATTAAGCATTGCAATGCCCCAGATTCTCGGAATTCCCAGAAGCCTGGCCAGCGAGACTGGAAGATACCGCTCATTGTTTTTACATTTGAATTCAGTAAAAAACTAAAACCACCATCTAATGCTTTCATCCCATCCAAATATATCAACTTGGGTTCGAAGAGCAACACAAATCTGATCTGCATATTAAAAAACTGCAGATGAATAAACCCTGTTAGTCTCTGATATCAAATCAAATCTAATTTATTTATATAGAGCTTTTTACAACTGATGTCTCCAAGCGGCTTTACATAAATCCAGTAATAATGATTCCTTAAGGTGGGAAAGAAAAGCCCCTGATGAGCCCCGGTTAAGTTCACTTGCACATTAGGAGCTGCCTCCACACCCTTTATAAAGTAGTGTATAAGGTGCTGAGTGGTGAACCCAATGACCCCACTGTTCTGTAAACTCGCTTTCCTCACTTACCGGCAGCCACTGTCCTACATCTCCAGTGTGCAGCCAGCCGTCACTGTCCAGTGCCTCAGCCGTCCTCTCCTGATCATTCAGGTAACCCCGAAACACGCTGGGTCCCTGAATACAGATCTGACAGACACAGAATACACAATTATAATACCAGTAGTGTATATGGCTATTAAATGCCCACTATAGACCTCCTGTCATTTCCACTGAGATGAAGAAGAGCTGAGTCTTTACCTCTCCCTGTCCACTTTTGGCATAGTAGTTCATGTCTGGAATGTCAGACAGTTTCACCATGGCACAGGGAAGAGGAGCTCCAACATGGCCTGAAGCACAAAACACATCACGTGGTTCAAACAGCTGAGAAACAGTTTCTAAACATTTGGTCTCAGATTTGTGTAGGTAGATGATATAATGGTTTAGTTCATTTTCTGACAATGGAAACAAACGGATAAGATGGAAGTGATGAAGGTTGGACTTCCTTCATTCTCCACCTTCTATGTATGTAGTAGTCCATGTAATTGCACTGATGTAGCATCTGTAAACACTAACTAGGCTTCTAGGGGATAAAGATATTCAGTGCAGCTGAAGAGAGTTCAAGGCCACTTCTCTTTCTGACCAGAGTCTTATCACAGGATATCACCATATACACAGAACGTGTGTGAGTGTTCATGTTACCTGCACTCCAGTCTCCAGGCATAGAGAAGGTGCATCCAGCCGTGCACTCAGTCTGACCATAGCCTTCAAAAATCTGCAAGCGTGTGCACAAACAGATGCATGCTTGTTAAACATGATGTGCTTTCTATAAAGTGATTACTGCACGACTTGTTCTAGTCTACTCCACTGCAGACTTAACTGAGTTCTTGGTTAACTGTTTAACTTACCACTAAGCACATAGTGAATTCTCTATGAGGGACTTACTATGTTTTATTAAAGGAAGACAGAGAAAACATACAGACCAACAATTCAGTGAAATGCAGTCAATGCCACATTGCTGATTAAACAATCCGTTTGAATAAACCGTAATTCAATATTCTAATCAAAAGATCTGATTTCACCTCTATACAAGTTTATGTACACATGCAGCCCATAAAACACACAAGCAAGAGTTTTCCCTCACCAGGCAGCCCAGCGTGGCTCTGAGGAAGGACAGGACAGTGGGGGAGATCGGAGCAGACGCGGTCAAGATGAACCGAAGGTTCCCTCCCAGACTGGCCTACAGTGAGGCAGAGAGAGAGGAGCAAAAGAATGTGAGACACTGATGAGACACTCGTCCCAAACAGAGCAAATTACCTGAAGATCATTTCTAGATGAGGTGGTCATCATGTACTGCGGCACAAAACTGAATCAGAGAACCACAATCAGCTGGGTTGATGTGATTTATATAAATATGAACAGATTTGTTTATTGTATCCAGCTGAATAAGGTCAAATATTCTCACAATAGATCATCATCATCATCCTCATTTCTCATATCTTACAAAGAGTAGGGATAAGGATTTCATTCAAAAGGAGTTGAATCCAATCTGGGATTTAGGAACGTCTCTAGGCCAGTGACTCGAGTCTAAATGCTCGGGGTCGATGCCCTGACCTTCTGGCAGAACTCTGTGTCGAGTCTGAGAGCTTGTTTACCAGATTTATGATGATCCAAAGCTGCTCGCTAGCACAGAACCATTATTAGGCAGAATGGTCACTAGGGGGCCTAAAGAAAGAGGGAATGAGAGGGATGGAGAGAAAGAGAGAGAAAGAGAGACCTGTATCTTGTTGAAGACAAGTCTATCCCACACACTGTTGTTTCTGACTATTCCACTGCTCAGCTCGGCCTGTTTCCTTCGGACAGCGTAGTGCAGAACGGCCCTCCACAACGGAGACGTCACCGAGCCCAGGATCTACAGACACACAGCGCACATCAAAACACACACGTTTGATTACACAGACGGCATCTCGCTCTATAGTCTAATGTCACAGATATCCGATCTTCATGACATTTCAAACTTGTGTCCCTGAAGTTTTATTCCTGACACCATAAAGCCTGTCCTCTCTCATCACCTTACCGAGAGATCCCGGAGTCATTCTGAGAGCACTGAAACTGACCTTGTCATAGATGCGGTTGAGTAACCGTGGCACCACAGGGAAGAAGGTGGGCTTCAGGGTCTTTATGTCATCCATTAACAGAGAGATGTCTCCCTGGTAGAAGCCCACTCTTGCTCCGTGGCAGAACATGGACACCTACAGCAGAGAGGCGGAGGTATTTAAAGGAACACTCACATTTAGCTTAGATCACATTACCAATCGGCCGAGCTATCATTCCTGAGTGAAGTCTGTCTCTGTGGCAGCTGTGAATATTTTAGTCGTATAATCCGTCCCCTTTTTTATGTAACGGTGTTAGGAACCACACCACTAGCCTGTTTAAGATTAGCATCTCACACGGGCCAGTCGCGTGACACAGTTGTACAAACAGCTTTCACTGCCTGTTAGCTACATTAGCCTGTTAGCTCCAGTGCTAAACTAAAGAAGCAAGCCTTACACTCCAAACATGTCTTGGATGATCGAGTGCCTTTGGGTGAAAGAGGAACATTAAGCAAATAGGATTTGGTGCAGAATTACTGCTGTAAGACAGCAGGATGTAGAGGATCAGGGTGATGAAGGAGAAGTTCATAGTAGTGGGTTTAATTACTTGTGTTTTATGACAATCTGAACTGTAACATAAGCTTTTGTTCCAAAAACAAATATAAAAGATTATGTCAAAGACATTTACACCTACGGCTCGGTGCTTGCCTCGAGGCTTACACCTTAAGTGTTTCTTGTGGTTTTCTGAAAACAACAACAACTGCAGAAAAGTAATAAATGAATAAATAAATGAATAAATAAATGAATAAATAAATAAATAAATAAATAAATAAATAAATAAATAAAACTAATATACAGAGTGGGCAATTTATATGGATACACCTAAATAAAATGGGAATGGTTGGTGATATTAACTTCCTGTTTGTGGAACATTAGTATATGGGAGGGGGAAAACTTTTCAAGATGGGTGGTGACCATGGTGGCCATTTTAAAGTTGGCCATTTTGGATCCAACAAAGTTTTTCCAATGGGAAGAGGGTCATGTGACACATCAAACTTACTGAGAATTTCACAAGAACAACAATGGTGTGCTTGGTACGAGATGTGCAGCACCTGCAACTACGGATAGTGGAAGCCTGTGCTAGCATTTCTTCTGCTGTGCTGCTATCAGTGTGTGTAGAGTGGGAGAAGAGGGTTGCATTGACAATCCAACACAATGGGCAGCACTTTGAACACATTTTCTAAGTGGTCAGAAACTTGTAAATAACTCATGAAAGAATAAAGTTTAGGTGTATCCATATAAATGGCCCACCCTGTATATCACTCCACATAGAGTGGTCTGGAAACATTTGGTAAACCTGGTCAAATTACATGTCTCTTTGATTGTCAATGTAGGTGAACACGTCCCCTATAGAGACACACAGAACATTAACCCACAGGTCCCGAGTATCAGTGTATAACACCAGGGTGGAAAAATAAAACAAACAAAATGTCTATGGTCTATAAAAGGTCTATGCAGAAGTTAGAGCACCATTTACCATTTTAATATTTACCACCTGGCTGTTAAAAGCCACAAAGACGACCATTCATAATAAAACAGACGGTTTTAAAATGGGATCCCCAGGAACCTCATAAGCTTAATGATCAGGTGTCCACATACTTTTGTGTATCACGTATCAAAATGTAATCTGACCAGGATGTTCTAACCTTGCACACAGCTGTATACAATTTCTTATTATAAGACTGCTGGAAGAACATTATAAAGATTATAAGGACAATTTTGATTTAAAAGTTTCATTTTAACATTTTAATCTGGTGAATGTTTTACTCCACTGCTAAAAACTTGGCTTGAAATATGCCAGCCAGAACAAGCACAGCAACTACATACAATTCCTCAACTTGCTTAACTCCCAGGGGCCCGATTCAGGTTCAACTAATTAAACAGATGCAGAAATATGCTGAATTATCAGAATCAAAGCCTCGACTCTAACAGAGGCGCAGAGACTCGACTCTAACAGAGGCGCAGAGACTCGACTAACAGAGGCGCAGAGACTCGACTAACAGAGGCGCAGAGACTCGACTCTAACAGAGGTAGAGACTTCACTACAGCCTCAAAACACATTCAGTATTATAGTAGTATAATAATCAAGCAGTATGAAGAAGCAATATAATGAACTAACACACTGGTAACCATCTGGATAGTCCTTTTCTGTTTAGGTCTGAAGAACAACATCCATTATTTCCAATCCCAAACTATCTGAACGTTTGACTCGTCAGACTTTCCACCACGTATCAGTCCAGGTGAGATCTAGCCCAAAGAAGCAGGCTGCGTCTTGGGACATACGGCTTCTGCTGTGCATACATTTTTAAATGGAATCTGTGGATGCAGCAACTAACAGTGTTTCTTGACAACTTTGGTTGGTGGTGTGAGATCTAATCGCTAATAGTAGCCTGACTTTAATGCGTGCGCCATTCAAGCGCTCAAAGGTCAGTCACGTTTTTTTGGCCCTGCTCCATAGAAATCTCTGTAAAATCTCCCTGCATTTTTTATGAAACTGGGCACAGCAGAGGATAGAAGGCCAAAATCGTTTCAACTGCTTACCGAGGAATGTTGTTAAGAAACCTGTTGGACCATTTGCAGACACATTCTTTGGTTAAATGGTGAGTTTTAACCTTCTTTGCTCATGAAGGACTAAGCCCTTCATGGATGCTCCTTTTAGACACAAACATGACTGCATCACTTACTTGAGATCTTTTCACAATGTTCCTAGTCCTAAATCATCATTGCTCCAATTTTCAACCAACTTTCACATCATTAATTTCACAATGACTATAAATTTACAAACCACCACCACCACCAACAACAACATCAGTTGTTCAAAGTTAAAAGATCTTCTTTGTACTCATTTTATATACCTTCCCAACTCTGAGGTTTCTAAACACAGCATTCCATTATACTCCACAGGAGTAGGTACTGTCACAGGCTGCATCAGATTTCTTCTTCTTCTTAATCCTCAGATATCTCACCCAGCATTTTTTGCTGACGTCAGCCCAATGCAATATTCTGATTGAGTTGTTTCTAGAGATGTTGCCGTAGTTAAATTCTGCTTGTTCTAAAGAACAGCTGTCAGCGAAGCGCACTTGGACTTCGAATACCTATGACTCGATCTTTGACCCCTTTACTTGACAACAGTCAGACAGGAACAGTTATAAATACACACACCCAGCTCACCTGAATCATGCGTTCAAACATATGAGCCAGGGGCAGGTACGAGATTGACACGTCCTCTTGGCGAATCACAAAAAAGCCCTGCAATTCCAAAGACAATCCACATTAACCAAAGTAAATTGGCACAGAACATCCACCTTTCAGAGAAAATGGGACATTAGATTTAAATGGGCAATTGAATCAACAATTGGGAGCTTACAGAGGCAGTTAAACACGCAATTAGTCTTTTTACTGCCAATCTGAGGAGGAGTTCTGAACTTACTGGGTGATAGAAGACACCACTTACTAATTTTACCTACACAATCTACAGAGGGATAGAGCGAGAGTGTGAGCTATGGAGTGAGGAGAGAGGTAACACGTCCCACGGGTAATAGACAGACATTAATGAAAAGAGAAGAAAGAGAAGGGGGAAGAGGCTGATAAAGGAGCAGAGCTAAAGAGGAAGGCAGGAAGATGAAGTCAGAATAGAAGTGGAATCTGCTAAATCAGAACCTAATCCCTGTAGATATCAACAGCCGGAGCACAGGGAAAACGCCGCACCATTTTCTCTGAAATAGTGAAAGTATGAGAGGGGGATGAATGGGGATGAGTGTTATATTGTCTGAGGAAGAAAAATAAAAGAAAGACTGACCTCTAGGATCTTTATAACGGAGGACGTATTGGCAGCGATGTTGCCATGGGTGATCATGGCTCCTTTTGGCTTTCCTACATGAACAGAAAATGAGAAAAGCAGCAGGTGAGTATTCCGACCTTTCCTCAGCATCCCAACTTCATCCAACCAGAACAACCCACTATGATGTGGTACATGCAAATGCTGACAACGCATTATGAATCTTCATGTGCTGCATAGTTAACAACTCAAACTTGCATTTAACTTTTTGAAGAACTCTACATAGATTGAGAAGAGGTGGTACAGTGCAGGGAATGTCTCGTTCCATGTGTGGAAAATGGCTCCAGAGCAGATGGTAATGATTGGCTAAAAGGAGTGACTACATGTGGGCGTGGCCAAAGACCATAGTGTGAAGGAAGTAGTTGAATCTGCAGGTGTATGGAAGCGTACGGTCATACGGGTCTACCAGCAGTGGATACAGTCCCAGTCTACAGGAAACTCTCCTCAGAATTGTGACGGCATCCACCAAATCTGGCCCAACCGTTGCATTTGATTTTTGATTTGAAGATTTGAATCCCTTGTTGATCCCACAGTGGGGAAATTTAGTCTTAGCATTTAACCCATCCGTGAAGTGAAACACCCACAAACACACTCACTAGTGAACACACACACACACTAGGGGGCAGTGAGCACACTTACCCAGAGCGGTGGGCAGCCTTACCACGGCGCCCGGGGAGCAGTTGGGGGTTAGGTGCCTTGCTCAAGGGCACCTCAGTCGTTACTGTGACCCTCCGGTCACAAGGCCGGTTCCATAACCTCCAGCCCACGACTGCCCATGTGAGCTCGTATTTATCACTATAATCTTGTTTTTCCATTTGAGACCTAAACACTAAACTGGACCTTCTTTAAGTCGAGGTTTTTTCTTCTTTGACATGCTCCAAACAACTTCAGGTGATGTGACCCGATGCCTCTGACCCGTTCAATTATTACTTTAGCCTTTACAGAGCGGCACACGCACCACACGCCAGTGGTTTTTCTTCTTTGCTCAGTCAGGCTATTTGTTTACATTTAACCACAGAAACCTTACATAGTGCAGCTTTTAAAGACTCGTAGCCCGTGCATGAGCACTGAATAACTTCTAAATGCAGTGCTTGAGTATTTATAACATGACTGACAGACGTTCCAATGAGATGAAGTTACAAAGCCTCATTCTCTACTAGTGTCACTTACCAGGTAGAGCCCATAAAACACAAAACACCACTGATTTAGTCATATGCAAAGGTTTAAAAGGCCCTTATGAAATGAAAATAAGTCAATTATTTCCTTTTATTTTTTTATGCCACATTTATGTAGAATTTCACTTAAATAAGTAACTGAACGTTCCATTTAGGGACTGAATAATAACAAATCCAAAACAACCATACCAACCAATACGTCCTCTACAGAGAAGGCACAGTAATAAGCTGCAAATTTTAGTGTACATTTTCACATATTGGGAAATGTGTTAAATTCTGTAAAGGAAAAGTAAATGTCTACTACCATGGGCAGAGGTGCTTGCTCTGTAGAACATGCGTTACAAAACAAGATTTGACCAGGAGCACGTTTACACGCAACTGCAGTGTATGATTTCCATGCTTTCAAACCCAAGAGATAATGACACCTTCCCCTCCTCTGCTGCACAAATACTGACCAACGTTATTCATAAACACTCAAGCAGTGCTGTTTAAATGTTACTCAACACTTATGCATGTCTGATGTAGTCAGCATGTAGGAAGCCTTCAAATGAAGTGCTACCAAACACAGTGAATCAGTCCCAGCAGGACGTGTTCAGATGTACTGTAGAATAAATCTGTACATTTGGAATATCGAGCGTAGCGTACCTGTTGTCCCGCTGGTGAAACAAACCACTGCCAGGTCTTCAGGCTGAGGAGGCTATGATAAACACACAAAATAGAAAACACAGTTTACTATGCTAATCCTCGTTTCAAAGCACTAAAATCAAAAACAACTCTGGTGTGTGAAACATTCCCCAGTAGAAGCTATTAAGTATTGATAGGCAAAAAAACAAAACAGCCGATTAGTCAATCTGACACTTTAGGCCTGTTCTGTTATAATTAATAATAAATAAACAAAAACAAATTATTTCTAATATAATTTATTTATATGTCGGTTAACTGTTTCTACAAATGTCATGATTACAACAAACTAAACTGTCTTCATGTTCCAAAATGCCCCATGAGGGCCATACTGGGCTTTAAATGACACTTTTGGTGGCCAGCTTTTAGAGAATTCTGTCACATGATTTGACAGCTTAAAAGGAAGTAGAGAGGTAGAGAGGGTTTTTGAATGCAGCTGAAGGAGTCTGCTAGAGTTAGAGTTCTGGTTGCTTTACAGAAGATATTTCAGAGGGGACTTACCACAGGAGCCTTGAGATTTTCTCTTCCCAGATCCTGCAACAAGAACACGATTGTACTTTAACACAACATTGTGAATGAATTACTATGTCTTTAAAAAGAGCTGCAAAGGTGAATTACAGTGATTCGTGTACATGATCTTGGCCCATAGAAAAGGATCATTCCCACCATTCTGGTCATTTCATGTTTATAGGCCTGCCTGGATCTAAACTAGTTTCATCTAAATGGACTAAAACAAACACAGACATGCAATCTTAAATTCTCTGACCATGATCTGGGAAAGCAGCAGAATCTCCACACCGCAGCTCTTCCCTCGCTCCACCAGAGCGGCACTGACAGGGTTAAAGAGCACCAGACAGGACAGAGCAGGGATCACTCCCTTCTCCTTATTCCCCAACAGAGACGCTGCCTTCTCCTCCTTATCACAGATCACCAGAGAGATCTCAGCTGGACACAAAAAACATTAATTAAGTTGGTTAAGTGGATTCTGTGTGAAATCACATACTGGGCATTTCACAGTTCTGCAGTATGTACAGTACGACTAAAATCTAATTAACAGCAAAAAAAAAAAAAAAAAATATTATAAATAAAAATTAAAATATTATATAAATTAAAATATATATATAATGTCTTGCTTTAAATGAATTTTATTCATTTAATGTGCCGTCATTTAATTTGAAATGCAACAATGCACTATAATAATAATTCAAATCAAGTCATAATATCCATATTTAATAAATCTCGATAAATCAGGACGGGCAGATATGCACCTGAACAATACAGGCATCGATGCTTAATTCCGTGAATAACTAGATTTAATTGTATCGGTAGAAATATCACCAGTAAACCTATAAAATAAAGACTTCATTAAATCCTTTCTTTATTTCCCTAGTATAGTTTCTGCTGTTTGAGTTTAAGAGGTTCATCATCTGGCAACCATATCTGACAAACATATCAGTCGGTAAATTTAACCACTGGACCCTGTTTTCATCATCAGTCATCGGTTATTGTAATTATAGGCTCCTTAAAACTGGTACGGTGGCGTTCACCTCAGCTTTCGTCTAACTTTACATTAAACACAATTATCTCCCACTCACCCAGATTGAGAATGTGCACCATGGCCTCGAGACCCAATGTGTCGTACAGAGGCACTACAGCCATAGAGAATGTGTAGCAGGCCAGCTCCGCAATAACCCACTGCAACCATCAGGGGGAGACAAAAGTCAGCGCACTGGGTGTCACTCTGATTAATCTCATTACGACTGATGTGTACACTTCTGGTGCGACCCCAGTCTTTCTTCCAAGAAATCCTGGACACTGGGGTCCATTTCAGTGATACAGATATGAACAGACAGGAAGTGTTTGTGTGGGGTACCTCTGGCCTGTTCTGAGCAAAGATGCCCACAAATTGTTTTGGATTAGGTTTGCATCCCTTCGCCAGCAATCCGGATCCCAGCACCTGGGCCCTCTCGGCTACCTGCAGCAGGACAGGAAATTACAAGATTTAATACAAGACGGGGCTGCACTCATTCTGGGAAGCCATTGTGCAGCTTGTTCCTTCAGTGAGAAGGAAACAATCAGTGCAGTGCTACAGGCCTCAGGGGTGAAGTCTGCTGCCTATTCAGACTTACCTACAACTACTTAATCAGACACTGTTCACCTGCATCACACTGTACCAGTTTCCTTACATATTCATACTAACGTGTCATTGGCTTGAACTCATTTTCACTCTGACGAGCTAACAGTAGTCACTGGTCCAAAGTCAGATCTGTTTTTCTTTTGTTACTCTAAAGGGCCTCTAACAGGAGTCAGTCATCAGCAGTTACTGGTTAATCTAGATACACTGGTCGAATGAGAGGCCCATTTATGTCTTCTATATTCATTACTGTATATTCAGTGTACTGTTTGTTCGTATCACTATTACTGTGTTATTGCTTTGGTAGCTGGTGACGACGAGAGGAGGGTGGGATCTCCCGAGTCTTGGTTCCCCCCAAACTTCCTTTCCACACAGATTTCCCTTGCCACTGTAGCCCTGGCTTGGCTCATTAGGGGGCCTGGACCCTGATTTCTATAAAGCCGTTTATGGTTATCCAAAAAGCACCATATAAAGCAAAGGTTGAACTGAACTGACAAAAACACAACTTCCTGCAATCCACTATAAAACTCGTTTGATACTCAACCACAACAGCTGCAGTGATTTCAACTCTATGAAACATGAGCACCAATCAAAATGCCACATGTCATCATCAAACAATGGCCCGTTAATGCCAAATAGCTACCTGCTCAGCTGAGAATACATCACCTGAAAAATATCAGCTACTAATCTTTCTTATTAGGGGGAAGTCCACAGTTACAGAATGTTGTCCATCGGTTTCCCAGCATACTTTGTAATCCCCTTTCACCCTTTTCTTCATTGGTGAAAGACCTCAGTGTCACTGCTGGAAGAACAGTCTAAGAACAGTCTACCAGCCCATACATATCCAGCCAAGTGTCCTGTGTTTAGCTTCCTGTGACCACTGATGAAGGACTAGAGGATGGCCAACACAAACTGTTCAGATCAGCTATCTACAAGATGGGACCAGCAAGGTGGATCAGCAAGGTCTAATAGAGTGGACAGTGAAAACAACACACACAAACAAACACCACCACCATGTCAGTGTCACAACCTGCGAGTTGTGCATCATTTTCCTATGCACAGTGAGGACGTAGTAGTCTGGACTGAGTATTTATATATCTTATTGTACAGTCTCGGTCTCAAGAACTTAAACTACAGGTCTTATCTTGTCTCTTCATTGGACATGCAACTGCAACATGTGAAAACCGGGCTTGAAGGAGCATGAGGGTTGAAGATTGCCTCATATTCTGTTGCCTAAATGGAAGTGCTGCACCTCTTAAGGTGGAACAGGAAATGCCAAACAAGAAGCTGACGTCAGCCTCGCACTGTACAGCAAGATTACGCAGCTAGCTGATTTGAAGACTAGAACAGGGCAGAATTTCCTGGTAAGGACCAGAGATAGGGACTGCTTAGGAGATTCAGAGCTAGATCAAGACGGCTACAGCCGAAAGGGTAGGACAGGGATGTGTTAAGTTTTTCTCTGAGTGCTTGGCAGAAGTAAAGCAGTGAGCTGCAGCACTGAAAGTTAGTTCACAAGTCTTTGTGGTGCGTTACTGAACTTGCATTTGCATTTTTCAATCACATGTCAAGAGAGGAAAATATGAATGACTTATGCGCTCATGAGCTATGTAGATGACAGTACAGCAGAACACATGCTGGTACAAACAGCAACATGCCACTGTTAACTGGATAGCTACAACCTAGTACAGTTAAATGGTTAACAGAAAAAGACCACCCTGCTCATTTTGCTGTTCCGTTATGGAACTTCTCCCATAAGTAAGACCACATCCTCACCTCTGTGTACGAGATCCACTGGTACGGCTCTCCCGGTTTCCTGAAGCCAAGGCACGGTCCATCCCCTGTAATAAACACGGTGTTCGCACTTAGAGACGTTATCAGCAGTAGCTTGCTCGAAAATGGGTTTCACTTTATCTCTGTTTGTGACGGAGCCTCATCCCCTTTGAGACAACCCTAGTTTATACACAACAACTCTCTACAGCGATCACCCCAGTGTAAAATCCCCACAACAATGGAGCTTGGTCTATTTGAGCTCAGGAGATAAAGTGCTAAAAGCACCATTAAATCCCACAGAGCTCAGAGGCTAACAGAGCTCAACTGTACACTGCACTTAAATGGCATCAGCATGGGTCAAACCTGCCTGCTGTTCTCATGCCTCTCTGGAACATCTCATACACCGTCTTTGTGTCATCATAGTAGAAGTCCAACAGATTGTCATCCTTCAGCAAAGCAGATCGTCTACAGCTGGGGTCTCCCTGAGAATACACACAAAATTCAGGGCGCACGGTAAACGTTGTGTCTTTTCACACGCTAAAGTCGGCTTACTTTGTGAGGATGTACTATGAGGAGTCTCTCAACCCTACACACTAGCTCAACTAAAGTTTACTAGTAGAGTTTACCACCTTTTACCCAAATGTGGTGCACATGGTTACGATTCACAATGGAGTAATGTAGCTAACAGTTAGCATTTACATCACTCGTTAGAATTGATTTACACTGATTTGTAAAGTAATCTGAAATAGACTTGCTTACATGTTTTTGACACTGTATGATGCCCCCAATATCCATTTGGGATACCAAATGAAATGCTAATAAAACTGGAAAGCAGTAATTTCTCAGTTCTAGATAGATAGATTAGATAGATAGATGGATAGATACTTTATTGATCCCAGAGGGAAATTCAAGGCATCCAGTAGCAGATATACAAACTATACAGAAATAACAACAGAAGCATAAGAGAGTTGTACAGATAGAGACAGATATACAATATAAAGTATGAAAGTATAAAAAAAAAAAATTAAAAAAAAAGTCCTTAGTGTCGGTGTATAAAGTATAAATGGAGGTAGTGGTAAACCTTTTGCTGAGCAAATTAGGAAGATGGCTGTTGTCAGCCATTCAGACAGCCATTCAGACAGTGCAAGTACGGATGGCAGCCAGGTTACCTTCACTCACCAACTACACAGTCAAGCTGTTTTAGTGCATGCAGAAATTTTATTGGTGGCATAGAAAGAAGCATGGATGAAAGTCATCAGTCCGCCTTGCCCTTTACACACAGGGATTGCTCCAGATTCCCTATTTTTTTGCACACTGGCGATGCAATGTTGTGAATGTTATGCAGCACACACAGGGTGAATATTACCAAAAATGAAAAACCTACCTAGCAGTAACATACTGGTCAAAGTGCTTTTACACAACATTGCTTTTTGTTTTTACTCTACATTTTGCCTACTGTCCCAACTTATAATATATACATAACGTAAACATAATTAATACACATACATCTATAGGATGTTTGAGTAAACTGTAACATTGTGTTAAAACAGAAAGACTGATCCTTGTAAAGGTCACCTGATTTTTTTTTTTTTTTACATTAAAGTGGCAATATCTCTGGCTGGGCTGTTGATATTAGTATAAAATGTATAGTTTAAAATAAACTATTTAGGCGTGGCTGCTTTTAAAATAAGCGAGAGAACTACTTGCACAACAACGGTTTAAAACTTGATTTTCTGGTTTTGTCATTTTGCCCCCAAGTAAAAAGAGGACTTCATGAAGTCTGCAAATCATCTCATGTTTATAAAGTACTGGCAGTTTAAGCATGTGACTAATTTTGCACTGCTGAAAGGTACATTTTATTATTCAATAGATCTGAATAAAGTCACTAATGGAGAGTTGTGCCATTTTTGTGCAGCTGGCTTTTTAAAGAAAGCATCCTTGCTGTGGATAAAGCAGGAGGCTTTGCTTTCTAAGGACTGAAATAAGACTGAGGTACTATTAGATGGGGTATGATTACTGTTCAGTTTTTAAACACTGAGTCAGTGAAGTGTATGTTGATGCTTTGACACTGATTCAGTGAGAGTTTGCTATCTGGGTCAGCTGTGATTGTTTGAGGTCACTACCTGGACAGGTACAGACTGTGCCTGCAGGTCGCATGGGGGGCGTATGGAGCGAGGCCGAGTGACCAGCCAGTATGCTGTGAGGGAGGCCAGCGCCCCCAACCCTATGAGTGAGGGTGGAGAGAGGGTCAGGGAAGAGAGAGAAAAGGAGGAGGGGAGGGCAGGAAGAAGACTTCGAATATCTTCCATTTCTGACTTCCCCAATCCACCACTGCTGGGACGAAGGGAACGCAACCACTCCTGCAACTGCATAGCTGAAAGAAAGAAAGACAGAACAAAAATACACTTCCGTTATTCTCCACATCTGAGAAGGTTTGATTCAGCCACCACAAAGGCATTTTTGTCAGTCCCAGATCAACAAACCCAAATCCAACTCCTCACTGGGCTGCATTTAGCTGCTGCCAAACAGCCTCTTTTCATCCCTCACTGGAACAGCGAACCAGCACAGTCACTGTTCAGTCAAGCTTAATGCTTCAACTATCATGCTGAGGGTGTTTGCCTCATTTAGGTAATTCCGAACATGCCGATCAGCTGATGAGCTGAATTAGTTGTATTGTAGCAATCTATCGACTAGGATCACTAATAGACTACATTAAGAGTTGTAGAGTGGACTTCAGTAGCACTACTTTATTAAGAACTTATCAAACTAATGACTCAAAGTTAATATGAATCACAAACCGTAATGCACTTTTCACTACTGTGATGTGTTTTAGAGTAAAACAGACTATCAGGGTTAGCTTAGTGATATTAGCTTCAATGATAGGTGGGAGTGAGAGGTGAATATAAAACAATATTACTGATTAATATTTTGTTATCCTGCCTGCTGGTGCTGATGATAGAAAGCAGTAGATGTTCAAGAGGCAACCATAAGTAACCACACTTTGGGATGTGAGATCATGATTCAATGAATTATGCTTAGTATGTGCGAGGTCGTAGGTCATAAGACAACCAAGACTTTAAAATCTACCTCCAAAGTAGTTAAAATATACGCATGTCCACATAGGTCACAGCAAAACTTGGAATTGGAGCTGCTGTGTTTTCTGCCACTCTAAAAAAGCAGCAGCTCCATGCTGCCTTTACCATTGGATGTGCTGTGGCTTTCTTAGCAAGCATATCGTCGCTGTCAAGTATCTCCAACTTTACAGGAGAGGCCAAAAACCTAATTTAACTTTAATGCAAGTCAATGGAACCAGACATCTCTCCAAGCAGTTTTGAGTCATTTCTGTTAATCCATTTATCACAAGATTTTCACTCTGTGTAAACAGCAGCTGCCGTGTTCAAATGATGGATAAATGTAAAAATGGACAAAAGTGGAGATACATGTTTTTCATTGGACTTTGACGATAAGCTCTCTGACACGCTTCTATAGCATGTTTGCTTGCTAGAAAATGTTCAAAAATCAAATTTTTAGATCAGGAACAATAACTCAAAAATATGATCTGCAGACAGCAAGTAAACTGCCCAACTTAAACCAGTAGTAGCAGCTTGAGGCCTGGTGTTTTTGTCCAATTTTCCTGGAAATGCACCAATAACTGGAACTGCGGGCCAATGCCAAGCATTTTTCATGTACCTACTGATGCATGTTAAAATGCATAGAACGTTGAAAGTTGCACCTGAATTAGCACAACAGAGATACTATAAAATAAATAAACCGTTATTTTTAACAGGGTCTCATTTAAACAATCCACCATATTAACTACAGAATCAAATCAGCTTCAAATATCAGCCAAGTCTAAGGCAGACATTTAAAGGAAGTACCTACTGATACAGATAGGAGTCCAGTATCAGTGTGTCTTCCTCATTTCTACAGGCTACAATGCCAAACAGTGTCAGAAACTACTGGTGCAAGTTTACTGGTGGTTCCTTAACATCAACATGGCTGAAAGGAGCAGCATGCAAGATGCCGCAACCTGTTGAATTCATGATTTAAACAATAGGGGGCAACGTATCCCCACAAAATGCGCAACCCTCCTCCTCCCTCTTCACTTCTTACAAGCCTAGGAGAAACGTTCTGACTTCAGCATCAAGCTTCATCCCTTTACTCACCAAGAGTGACTCCGGCAGTTGAAAGCAGTGCCAATGTTAACTCTTGTTCTGCCTTTATATACATCTCTTTTGTTTGCTAAATATGGACCCTTGCCAAGACTGGCCAGCAGCATGCCAAGAGCTTCAGCCATCAATGTGTTTACTGATTCTTACTGATACCTGCCCTCAAATGAACCAGCCTCAGAGCAGGACCTTCAATACGATCGACAAAAGGTTAGAATAAGGCAGCAGGGCAGCAGCACTACCACTTCATCCGCTAACGTTGGACTGTTATGACTAGACGGCTCTTGAGGAACGAAGTTGTGTTGTAAGACAGGGTGGGCTAACTTCAGTAGACATCGCTGCAATACGATACATAGACGTCTTTGACAGGTCGTCAAAACAGTTATTTAATGTTGTTTTGGAAAAATTTCTTATTTAAATTCCGAGTGTGTAATGGTTAAGGCGTGGGATGAATCAGGGGGGTTGTGCTTGTAAGGGTGAATACTACGAGTTTGATGTTCTGCTACACCATTGGTTTAAAGATCACACCTTTCCAGTAAACACAGACCTGAGAAAAAGTCTAGTCAAAAACCTTTCAGGTCAGGCAGACGGTCGTAATTCTCTGAAGCCCATTAAAGAGCTGTGAGGAAGTGATGGGGATTGGGTGAAGCAGAACAGGCGTTTGGGTTACTCTCGGCCACTTCTGAATACACACAGGACACACATTCTCACAGGCGCGCACACACACAGTTCACACACACACACACACACAGTTCACACTGACGTGGCAAAAGACGAAGCCAGGGAAAGATAAAAAGCGAGGGGGATGAGAGAACAATCGGCAGTAGGGAGAGAAATAAAGAGAGTGAACGAGGAAGAATAAAAAAACAAAAAAAAGAGAAAGAGTGAGGACAGAGACAAACATGGATGGATGGAGTGTGTTAAGTCTGGTGGACTGATGGGGTGAGTGGGTGGCACCAGCATCACTCCATGAACCCGATGGTCGTGTGTGTGTGTGTGTGTGTCCCAACAACCAGCTCTCTAATGATTAACCTCAGTGTTTGTATTTAGCTCTTTGTGGGGACCAAGTATCTTCAAGAAAGTTAAGAGGGGGGACAGTGCAGGGACGTTTCACCGCGTCTTACAAGGAAAAGATTCTGCTGTTACCAAGCATGCAGCCGCAGGCTTTCTGATAACAGATATTAGTCAAAGAGTTTAAAGTGGACCTATTATGCTTTCCTGCTTTACTTCTTTCCTTTAATACAGTATGTTGTAAAGAAGCCAATTTTCTCAGCTGCCTGAAACGCCTCATTGCCATTCTCTTTTCTGTTACTGTTACATATCCGTCCTTACTTAGTCTACTGGCAAGCCTGGCACGCCCTTACACAACATGCAGAGAGCTAAACCAGTAACCATAGACCACTCTGAAACGTCCTACTCCAGTCAAGCGTGCAGGATGGTGGGTTAATCAGCATGTTCTACAGGACTTTCAGAATCGGACTCATACAGCAGAACTCCATTTTAAACATGGCTACTGAGGGAAGAACCTGAGCATAATGCAGCTCTGGCTGTCAACCAATCAGAACATGCTGGGCTCATCAGGAGGGGAAGCTTAACAACACAGAAACTCTTCAGAGACAGCATGAGGAAAGAGGGAAAACAGTGTTTTGGGAAAACTGAAGCATCTAAATCTATTCTAGTAAACCCCAAACCTAAACTGAAAATAAGAAAAGGTCTTCAAATAAAGTCGTTACTTTGTTGTAACCCTTTGGATTAACTCTCAGAGTGTAACTCTCTTACAGTGTTTCAGTTACCAATACATTTGGGTCAAGTCTTGCAGTATTGGACTAATTTGTGGTGTTTCTGGTGATTTACATTATGGTGGTGGATTGATTTCTGTATTTTTGTGTTGGACTGCCTGTATAGTGTTGGATAACTGATTAAGGTTAGGTATAAACATAGACTTAAACACCCCACAAAGACAAATCACAAAGGAAAACCCCATAAAGTTACTTTTACAAGCTTTAGTGTGTGTGTCTGGGAAGTGGGCCACGCTGGTCCATACCCTCCCATGAGACAGTGCGGAGCACAGCGATCCTCATCTGCACCCATTTGCAGGCTTTTGGCATTCCCTCCGTCTTTGCTTTCCTCAGCCATTCGTTCCCCCCTCCCTTCAACCACCCTTCCTCCCTCTCTCTCTTTCTCTTTCTTCTTCTTCATTTCCACCCCCTTAAATTCAACCACACAACCCACCCCCACCCACTTGTCCACCCCTCTCACCTCTCACCCACTTCCTACCCCCCTCTTTTAAAGCGTAAGGATAAAAGAGTGATGTCATCACCCCTTCAGCCTCCGTCCCAAAATGCCAACTCTGCTAACTTAACTCAATTACATCCAGTTTTCTCTTTGCAGCTCAGCAGGTTCTGTTGACAGATTGCTGGTTTTGTGCAAAGCATAATCCAAATAACAGGAACCAACGTTTCGGGCCAGTTTCCTGGATGTTGACTAAGACCTTTCTTGGAGTAAGCTGCATTACCAATGATGATTCATCACTGAAATCCGTTTTAGTGCAGGTTTAGGCTTAATCCTCATCTGTGAAACTGACCTAAACCTCCAGTGGTGCCTTGGTAATAAATAGATACATCAATGCAACACACAGCAACTAGTGAACGACATCAACCATATTATTCCAAACTTGTGCATAAGAGGGCTCCTCTCTGCAACAGACTGCAACGATGGACAATGAGTGGCACCTGCTTTCTTTGACTGTGACGTATGTATATTGGATAAATGAAGGTACTTTATTACACTTAAGCCACCATATAAACAAGTATCATCGTTTTGTGGGCAGGTTTACATGTTTAGTTTTCAAACACCTTTTTAAGCAGGTGCTTTTCATGCTGAACAGCTGAACATACTGAACAAGCTGCTCTGAACATACGTATATGCACTTTATTCATCACCAAGCCTACTGTATACTCGTATTTACATACTGTTCTCATATCTCTACCTCAGATGTTATTTTCATTGTGTACATACTGTCTACTTGCACTACTCTTACAGTTGAAACATTCATTTGTAATGCTGTTCTATACATTCATATATATGTATATAGATATGCTTATATATGTATATATTTATTATTACGGCTCTTTATGTAAATAATACTGCACTTGCACTTCTGGTTAGATGCTAACTGCATTTCATTGGCTCTGTACCATGACAAGTTGAATCTAATCTAATCTAATATACAATCCAGGCAAATCAGCTTCAATAAGTGGCTAGCTGGCTTGCTATTTAAGCTATACTACGTACGTTTTTGAGGATTTCTGGGATGTTGAGACCTGTCTGGGGAAATGACATTATGAAACATTGGGTGTACTGGGCCCCTTCAACAAGTGGATGAATCTGACGAGTCAAGTTGGTGAAGAGTGTGGCAGAATTATCTACAGTCTCAACAGTATGAAAACAGTCCCATGTATGACCATGCTTAGACTTGATAAACTAACGGATGAGTCAAAACGGTCTCCAACATGGCCAAGACAAAAACAAAGGTCATCTTAGTAGGTTCAAAAGAGGTAAGACTTATTTGACTCCAATGCTCAAAACCGAAGACTCTCTCAGAAACCTAGGTGTGATAATTGACTCTGATCCAAACTACAGTGACATCATCAGCAATCATCATCATATATTGTTAAGTGTAATGCTGTTTTGCCATTGACAGTCATATTTTGAGCCTGTGCATGTGATATTAATATGTGGTCTGAAAAACTACTCCTACATTCAATCAAAACCTCTAAATTAGTACATACATACAGATCGCTGAAACCATCAAACTCCTCACAAACGGCAGCTGGGAAAAGTTAATCTAAAGAATGACAACAAGTCACATATGATGATTCCTGTTCAAAGAACAGTGCATTATCTCCCATATCTCACACTTTAGTAGAATTACACGCTCATATTAGAGGGACTAATGTAATAAACAAATCAGAAAACCAGCAACATTAAGAGCCTCTGCGGAGGTAAGGCCCTGGGCCCGGGGATAGTCCCTTCAGAAGAGCCATCTTCAGTCTTTCCTTCAAAGACACACACAAAAGGCAGAGACAAATGAGCTTCTTGAAGATCGTATCTGAAAAAAGATTACCCATGACAGAAAGGGGGAAGATTCCTGCCTCTCTCTCACACTCACACACACATTCATAAAGGCCATTGTGCGCGGCAGACATGCGCCATTGTGCAGTCCGGCTGCTTGCTGGCGAGAGAAAAGCCGGACAAAAGAGCAGAAGAGAGACAGAAGCCATTAGTCAACGTGCCGCTAAATGAACTGATGCACGAATTCTAAGCCGGCGGATTCGCAACGGCGAACTTAAGATGCTGCGCACAAAAACACATCGTCTGTCAATACTGACAATACTGAGGAAGACGGACACTCGGTGAAGGATGACTTACTCCGGAGATGTATGGCTGATTTGAAGGAGCACTTTCTACCTCTTCACCTACATTTGAGGAGGTGTAATGAAGAGTGATCGGTCGAGACATGTTTGTTTCAAAGGGGAACTCCTCAGATGATTCAGTGGCTGAGATGTAAACAAGTCATTCAGAGAGGTTTGATATGAAATGGTTGATTTGGGAACTGGGAATGTCACTGGTGCCACTTTTAGAGGTTGTTAAGCAGTCAAAATACCAAAAATGCAATATACACCATATACCAACAATACACACCTAAAATCAGAATCTGTCATCGTTATAAAAAAATATAATAGGTCCATTTAATATAACAGCTCCCTCACTGAAAGCTATTAGATGAAATGATAACACTGCCTCACATGCAAGACATTATTCACAATCATTCCAACAAATTAATTTTCTTTGGTGTGAAAAGGGAAAGACTAAAGGTCATTGCTCATTTAGACTCCAATGCTCTCAAAACCAAGACCAAGTCAGAAATCCTGCCATAATGATGAACTCTATATTCCATATTAAATCAATTATTAAATCAGGTTTTCACCTTTTTAGAAACAGCTGGGCATCATAAGACCTGTCTCGACTCCTGTAATGAACGTCTCTGCCATAACCACAAAGACCCTCAGGCAGTTTTAGCTTTTTCCAAAATGCAGCTGCTAGAATGCTAACCAGGGTAAAGAGAACGGAGTACATCACCCCAATCCTTCAGTGGCTTCCTGTCAGCTATAGGGCTGATATTAAGGCGCTGCTTCTAGTATACAAGTCTCTCAGTGGGCTTAGTATAGTATATTTCAGATCTCCTAGAACACAGCAGGATCTCCTAGATCGTCAGTTTCAGGTCAGCTAGTGGTACCTACGATTAGAAACAAACAAGGTTAGGCAGTCTTCACCTATAATGCCACCTTCAGCCAGAATAAGAAAAATCCTGAAAATGTTTGTCCCCAACCTTAACAATCGTTAAATCAAGACTGAACACCATTATTGTTCTATGTGGCATTCAATGAAGATCGCTAAAGTACTGCACCCCACATTCTGAAATCTCTGGCAACTTCCATATCCTCAGACAGAACTCATTATATAAACCATTATAGCAGAAAGGTGGACCAACAGCATTGTAAGCCAATGTTGTCCAATTATTTTACAAGATTTGCCACCCATTTCTGTATTATCAATACTACATAGGAAACCTCCAAAGACCCAAGTTCCACTATAACTCCCAAGTTCCACTATAACTCCCAAGTTCCACTATAACTCCCAAGTTCCACTATAACTCCCAAGTTCCACTATAACACACTTCAGTAGGTCAGTTTGCTTATGACACAGTGGCTAAAAGATGTTCTCATTTAATGGCCTCCTATTTCAGAAGATCCAGGAACACTTGGAAGGAAAATGTATAAAGGAAATGTTATCAGGTTTGGGGGATTTTTGTTGCCCACAGGTCGATTTTCAGAAAAACACCACCAACTTCCCTGTACTGAGTTCAGCATAGACCTAGAGTTCGTAATATGCGGCACAAGTAGCATGTCTCTTAGGGCTACAGCATTATATCAGGACACTGTAAAACGCTACTTAGATTTCAAATATTGTACAATGCCAAAAGTCCCAACATCTAAATTTAAAGTAGAAGCACTAACACATTTGGCAACTCCTTGTTTTAAAATTGAGGCACGCATCTCATGAGTTTGGATAGTGAAATTTATAGTCAAATACTTATGCCTCTAATTTGCCAATTTAAGGCTGCATCTTTTGCACCAATGGCTGATATCGCCAACAAGTAGCAGAAACCTACAAAGCACTAAATTGCACTGTGGAAACTTCTTTATGCATTTACCAGTGAAGTAATCTAAACTTACTTTACCCTTGTTGTTTTCCACAATGTATGACAATGTTATCAACAAACCAGCACGAAAGTAAATTACTTAGCTGTAAATTTGTCCGTCTTTATACGTACCCGTTTGTACTACAGTGATTTTAGACTTTCAGCTACAATCATTTTACTTGTCCACACATAGGGACTGAAAGCATATCACACTTGTCACTCCACTGTCTGTCACAAGGCAGCAGCTACTGAAGGCTATTGGAGACCGGCCTATTCAAAGGTTCTGCGAAGGCCACGTTTGTAAGTGACTCTTTGTGTCTGAGTACCAGCACAACACGTACACCGCTAAACCCAATACTACAGTGCTGTTACTGGGAATCACAGTGAGGTTTCCTACGTCCAGCAGTAAAACACCCTACAGCCACCCCCAGTCTTAAAACAGCAGCAGCTCAAGGCTGAAAAAGATCAGAGGCAAAAAACAGAGAGGGGGGAGTATCCCTTTTAGCACAGCTCCGCCTTTTTCATCACAGGAAGCAATCAGCATGCATGTGCAGACATTACCATATACACAGCACTGTTCAGCAGTCCGGACACTCCTACAAGCCCACCTTTATCTGTACCTTTTCTGTTTTCCACACAGTGAATTTGTAACACACATGGAGTTATACCCCATTTAACGCTCACTGGAAGCCTGTATGTACCAGATGGTTAACAAGTAAATAAAACTTATCAGCATGCAGAAAACGATAGCATGGAAGTCCAGACAACACTGGATCTGACTTTATTAGCCCCCCGCCACCTCCCAGTTATTACCATTTATAAATGACATGTTCCTATTTAATTTTACATAACCATTGTCCAGCCTCTCTTTCGCCTCAGAAATAGACAGGCTGTTTTTGTTGCTGTCCCTTTAAGACTGATGTATGTAATAAGCTCTGTTCTGATTGGCCGTCCTATAGCAGCATAGGCTGAAACACTCCTCATCATTTTATGGCAGCAGTGTTGTAGGCCAAATTAGTAATCGAGTTTAATTCTTCAGTTTATTACTGAAGCTGGAACAAAACCAAGTATCTCCATTTTGGTTGTTGTTCAGTATTTGACATAACTGGAAAGCATGTGTTGCCTTTTACACTGTCTCCAGATTTCATCATAAACAGACGAAAAAATATAACTCAAGCTTGTAACAAACGTCTGATGAGGTGTTTCAGCATAAAGTGAACTGAATGGTACGTTAACATACTTTAGTCAGGACTTTTCAGCTCTAGTGAATCCACAGTTTGCTTGTCTTAAAGGCTTCAACATTGCGCTTGTGCACAAGTGAAAGTCTGTTGGCGAATTAAATGGTTTCAGAGAAAACGCTGAATTATGCTAGTAAGGGCTGGGTGACACCAACAATAATTATAACTTTCCTCTAAAATAATACAAATGTTTAATACAATAGAGCACTCTTAAACATGTGGCAGCCCTGGTGGCATTTTCCACTGGAAGAAAAGGCCACCAGAAGGCACACTCCCAAAAAGTGCATTCCCAAGCTACAAAAGTGATGCATGCAGTTACACCACTGATTTAAACTAAAGTAAACAGAGTTTGTGTGAAATGGGAGAAAGGAGGAGAGCTAGCAGGATGGGTGACTTATTTGCCATTCAATCTGATAAAGTAATACCAAGCCCAATATCCCAACAGTAAAACCAATACAGATACTATAAAGTACATGATTTTCAACGATGGCAAATGTGAACACAAATATAATGAATATATTAAAAAGTCTGACAGTAATATTAAACAACCTTCAAATGAGTAAAATTCAATTAACGGTTCAATAATATTGGAATTATATGTTCAGACAAACTACTTCACAAGTGATCTGATAATCCAGTGACTAAACATGTTTTAGATTCATATCTGAATAGTAATATTTAAAAGTTCATTACATAAATAATTAAAACCAAACCTCATTAAAAGTATGCCACATTAAAACTAAACAATAGTATATCTAACATTCTAGGTGGTAATGTGTGACAGGTGTACATCGTGCAACATCTTAAAAGACCTTTACTTGTGGGTCTTTTGGTGATTGGGTCAGAAAAGTCTACCAGTTATAAAAGCAGACTTTAGCCTCACTACAGTACAGTACGTTTACAATGGCTTCTTATTCACCACCTGTATTAGAGGAAGAAGGCAGAAGGAAATGGAGCTCCTATTTTTTTTAACTCAGACAAAAGGTACAGATTTCAGTTCAAACACGCCTAAAGGGTGGATGCTGTATGTCTGGTGTAACAGAACTAGTCTATTGCACAGCCAGCTTTAGATACTGTTGTTCCCCCACGCCTCCAACTACTACGACAAAGCAGAGAAATCCACATCAAGCCAGCATGCGTTTCGATACGGTGATGTGCTGCAACAGGGATGTGGTAGGGATGATAGGAGTGATCCACCACTGACATAGTGAGTCAGTTAATGCTTACTGTGTACTTAAGTTGAAGCTGCTGAGAACTGGGCAGGTTAACCTGATGTAGTAGCGGGTGTGGGGGGGGGGTAGGCTGTTTTCGCAACCTAACTTCCATTTATCAACCACATCTTTCCAGTATTTAATCAATTTCCGTATAACATTCCTAGACTCACCGTGTTAACGCATACCATAAATGCCTGAATCACTAATGTTACGACTGATGTTGCTACAGAGTTCCCACCCAAAACATGTCTGAACCTTCCGCTGTCATCTTGGCACCGAGGGAAAACATTCAAATCAGCAGTTAGAACAGGGAGATAACCAAAGCCTGCCAGGCCAGGTACTGTGATCAGCTGGCACTGGGACTTGGCTCTGGAGGTGAAACTCGTTTGGAGTGAGAGAGAACGAGCAAGAGAGAGCGAGAGTGAGTGAGCGAACCAGGGAATGGGAGACGGAGCAAGGGAGGGGGCAAAAGAGTGAAAGGCCTGGCTGTTCTCCGGTTGTGATCCCCAAATGAAGCATGAAGAACACCGGCTCAGTCACAATGAAAGGTTTTTGTGAAAAGAGAGAGGAGAGAGGCCAGAGCTGCGTCACATTCTTTAAACCGGAACAGAGAGTGGAAGTGGAGGACCAGGTCTTCATCATGTTACAACACCAGCAAACATTTATTAACTTTGTTTTTATATATCGGATAAAACAAGACTAATCAACACTATATATCCACAATTAGAGATAAACACCTGTTCACCCAGCATTTCTAGGTCCTTGTACCGTTTATACGACCCAAATCACAACAAAAATGAGGATCTGTGGTTCAGGACGTACAGAGCTGCTTTCTGTGAGCAGTGTTTGTGCAACAGAGGCTGGTGAGCAGAGCTGGTGTTTATCTGAAATCCAGAGTTTTATTACTAACCCTAACCCTAACCCTAACCCTAGAGTCTGGGACCTTTACATCAGTAACAGCCTGTAATCATCCGCTTGCGTTTTAAAGAATAATGCTGGAGAACCAGGCGGAGAACCAAGCGGATGGAGCTTCACCAACTTCCCAGAGCACACTCCACAGGTTTATATCTTTCTATCCAAAACTAGGCAATGACTATGGGGACGTTAGGGTTGTTTGTGTGGCGGCTCCAGAACATCTGCTTCTATTGGTTAAAGTTTTTCTATAGAGATTCTACTGGCTTTGACAGAAATGCACCTTAACGTAACTGAATTCACTGAAGAGGCGTCTGTATACATTCGGACACACAGCATACATTCATCAGCAGCAGCAAAGTGGTCACGACTTTGTGAAGTAAAGGTTACATTTAAATAAACAAACAAACAAATAAGTAAATACTTTGCTACTGTGGTTATAGTCCACAGCTATTCTTATCATCATCATCAATAATAATAATAATAATAATAATAATAATAATAATAATAACAATAACAATAACAACAACAACAACAACAACAACATTATCATCATTATTATTATTATTATTATTATTATTATTATACACAGCTCCATGGGACACTTATTTCTGACTACCCTTGTGAGAACACAATTGTTAGCTCATATTTGTCTTAAGAGGACAGAACCTTACTTAGTCATCAGGAAGGCTTAGTCCTGGTCATTAGTAATGAATCTGTTCTAATGACACTGCCGTGCCTTTCAGTAAAGCTCATTAACTCGGATGAAATTAGTCAGTCAACAAGCTTCAACTACATTCCCATTCAAATGTTGCTTTTCAACAACACCTCAAGGGCAAAACAACCCCACTGAACTGTTTGTGTCAAACTGCCAGACTTGGCACTGCATGCCAGAGCATGTCGGCTGTGCTCCTTCTCTTTCCTACGACTGGCATTTGGATCTTCACTAAGAAACAAATATGACTAACACTGGGCACTGCCCCTCATGGGTGTCACTACATAACTATATATTTCTGAATATATATTACCAAACAGTCATTACACACCCGTTACATTTTACTTCCTACTGTAAAGAACAGGAGAACTATGCCATTTAAATAAGGATAAAAACTATGTGCAAACTGCCAAGTCACTGCAGATTCTTCAAGGCCTGTTTTTACTGTAAACCGATTAATCGAGTTTAAATCACATTGCTTAGGTAAACTGATGTGTGCCTCCTATTTTGTCTTCTGCTGCATCAGTGACAAGTAAGACCAGAATCAGTATGCATTACGTTTATTTTTCTTGAAGTACATAAATTTACGTTAAGAAGGCACATTAAATCGACGACTCGAATAATCGGGTTTAATCGTGTAGCCACGTCAAAGTTATGAAACTCCGGATAAACCGGAGAAGTACAATATAGATAAACAGCCTCTCAAATATTACATTTCTACTTCTAGACAAAAGTACTTTGCGTCAGCTATGAGACTCCAGCACTGATGCACCAGAACAGAACCGTATCACCATTTAAGGTGGAACGGGAAAATTCGAATAGGAAGCTGTCTACAGCCCGGAGGGGCAGAATGGAAGGGCTGCACCATTTAAGGTGGAACGAGAAACTTGGACCAAGAAGCGGGCAAATGAAAAGCTAAAGTTCAGCTTTGTTTTCGATGTGCAGTTGAATTAACACACACTCACTCAAACGTCATCTGGGAAAGTGAATTAACTGAACCTGAAGACTCCGCATATCGATTATCCGTGTTTTGGTCGTTTCGGTTGCTATAGTGAAATATCGGCGGTGTTTACACCCCGCCTGCACGTGGGGGGCTAAGAAAACGAGAAAGAGGGTGAAAAGTCCCGTTTTCTTCACTAATATGTTCATATTTAGCACTTTGGTTATATTAATTCCACATATACGTCCTTCTAGGTCGTTTTCTGAGGAAATTCCGAGGTGTGAGCGCTGAGCCGCCTCTGAATGAATGAATCCGCCGCGGTGTGGACGAGCCGGTGAGTTTGTTTGGTCGAAGGCTGAGGAACTTCTCGAAAGTTCCCGAACTAAGTTAGCTGAGGTGGTCGTAGCAAATAGGAAGAAGCCTGTCTTACCTGTGTTAGAAACCAGTCTTGCTCAGCTCCTCGACGAGTTTAAACTCTCTCCACAGACTGTGCGGGAACTAAATGCGCTCCTCGTGTGTGTGTGTGTGTGTGTGTGTGTGTGTGTGTGTGTGTGTGTGACGTCATTCCACCCTCAGGGTGAATGGAGAAACTTCTGAAGTAACATTTTTTCACAACCTGAAGAAACGTCCCCCAACCTTGTCCCACTTCTAACAATGAACGTCTTTGGGAAGCCTTGAGTCAGGGGGTTGTCATATTACACGGCCAGGCGTGTCCAGTCAAATGTGGTCTGCGGACAGATTTTAATTGGGCCCCGACTTCTGATTTAGTGTTTTTCTCGCTGCCCGGTTGGCATCACGCATGCGCACAACTGTTACGCATGCGTGGTAGTGATGAACGAGGCTGTATTTCCTGGAGTCGACTCTGATTTGAGACTCTTGTAGCTGAAACCGATGGAATAGACTCCTCGGCTATATTCGAAATGCCATGGGCTGCGTCTGAAATTACATACTTAAGCAGTACGTACTGAATTTGATCTAGTATACACTGCTCCTTTGTTAAAGAAGTACGTACTGTTAGTATTCACCATCGTGCTTGTGTCCTGTTACCCGGATCTCCGCCGACGTCACCTAACGATGGCAAACCCCATTCTTTAAAAGCCAGAAGTCAGCAAAATCTTTACTATTTGTTAAAGAAAGTGGCGTTCGTTATGGTTAGTTTTCGTGATAAACACTTCCACATGGAGGCAGCGTTGAGCAGGAGGTCGCAGAAAACGCATGCTGAGGAATTTATTCACTTGTAAACAGCGGGCTCGCTTTCCATCTTTTTTTTTTTACTTCGAACGACTCTGTAGCTCCAGTGGAATCATCGTATAGGACAGTGTGCTGTGGTCGCAAACTTCGAACTCTCTCCCAAAGTAGTACGTCATTCGAGGACTTTTCGTGTACTGTTTCATGAACACTACGTATTCTGACATACTAACTAACTCGCATACTGTATAGTATGGAAGTATTCCATTTTGGATGCAGCCATTCGACTCTGACTCGCATCAGAGTTTGTAGTGCACTGGAGATACCCGGATAGTGTATACAGTGTGCAGTACATACTACTAGAGTATGCAGTGTGCAGTATAGCAGTGTGCCATTTTGAATACAGCCCAAGACACCGTCACCCTATGAAGAAAGCTCTGTTTATTTCACACAGTAAGCTGAAACTGAGGGTGATGTAATTGGCATACTGTAGTCAGAACTCTTTATAAAGGATATATATAAACTTTTTTCAGTTCTTGGTTGGCTTCATATTTTCCAGCTTCTTATTAGACTTTTCTAGACCACCTTAACTAGTGCAGCTTTTACCTCAGTCAATAAGCCGAGATCACGACTTATCAGATTGCAAATATGAAGATTTTTTAAATTTTATTGTATTGTGATCTTAAGAAAACAGCTTTTCTTGTAATGAGATTGCAAGAAATATAACCTGTGACCTTAAGGAAACCTTTTTTTAATCTTAAAAGCACAAAAAATAAGCAACAGTTGTTATGTGAGTTCACAAGAAAAATAAGTTCTCTTAAATACATCTTCACGTTGAGATCATGATGAGGGGTAATCCTGAGAAAACCACTTTTGTTACCACAAGACTAGTAAGCCATGATCTCAAAATAGCAGTCAAGAAAATGATAGCTACTCATACTTTCCATGGATCTGAGCATAAAACATTTTCCACCAAGAGCCACAGCAAAGATAGATGGGTAAAACTTTATTTCTCTCATGGGAAAGTGCAGATGTGCCTCAAATATGCATTTTATTCCATACCAATAAACACCAAACGTTTACATCGCAATCAGATATTCCTAAGAGCTCAGAGTAACCAAAGCACCTACAAGCGATTTAAATCCCACAGCACCACGTCTTATCAGAGTAAATTCAGTGCTTCAGTTAATATTAACCCTTTAAGTATTCAACCTGTAAACTTGAACATCCAGTTTTGTTTTTATTTTGTTCTTATTTATCTATATTTATTTATCTATACTGAACATCTGTTACTGAACGTTAAGCTGCTATTTTCCCACCTGCACTGTACACTTTATATATCCATACTGTTTAAACCACATACTGATACTGCGCTACTCTTTGCACATGTCCTCTACACATACTGTACTGTTTGCACACATTGTTTTTGTCTATTTGTCTTTGCACTACACTATTTATATATATATATATATACACACATTATTCAACTGCACTGGAGGAGGAGCCTGACCGTGTTTCGTTATACTGTAGAACCCTGTATTGGTATAATGACAATAAAGTTGAATTGAATTGAATTGAATTAAGGTCAAACTAAAACATGGCGGTTTATGCTGTTTAATCAGCTCGGCTCGTTTAATCGAGTGATTTCTGAATTCAGTCGCTGAATTTGTTTAATATGGAAAGAAAATTATCCCAAAAAAAAAAAAACAGATTTTAATTTAGCTTGTTTCACAAATGATATGTTTGAGCAAGAATAAGAGAGCAGCACAGTGAGTGGCGCTGTTGCCTCACAGCAGGAGGGGCCTGGTTTGACCCCTGGCTGAGGCGCCAGGGATCCTTTCTGTGTGTTCTCCCATGTCTGTGCGAGCTTGTTCCAGGTGCTCCGGTTTCCTCCCACAGTCCAAAGACAGTCAGGCTAATTGGAGAGGCTAAATTGCCCCCCTAGGTGTGTGTGTGGCAGTGAGTGTATATGTCTGTGTTTCTGCCTTGTGATGGGCTGGTGACCTGTTCAGGGTGTTTCCTGCCTCTACCTTGTGATTGCTGGGATAGGCTCCTGCCCCACCCAGAAGGACAAGGCGTTTCAGAAGGTGAGTAAGTACTTAATAAGAATATACTTAAATACAGGAAACATGTTTTGTTGTTAATCTTAGACAGGCTGTTTATTTGTTGGAAGCGCTTACAGATCCAAGTCGCTCTGACCAGTCCAGCAATAAAAGCAGCCATGTGCATGTTTCCATGTGGTCGCCCTCTGATAGCTCAGATTAGAAGCACTGGTATTTTAAGAATGTAATATTTTGACGCTTCTATTTGTCACTGTAGTGAGTATTTTAGTTCAGCCCCACTTCTCCGCCAAGGTTTAGATGGACTAATCCATGCAGCACACGGTCAGAGGATTATATATGACCAGACGGATACACTCATCATGCACAAATAGCTGCACCCAGAAGGAATAAACTGACAGGAATGAAACTTGGTGCGTAGGTTTGGCATGGTGAGACATGGGATTGATTCAGGTTTCAGGCTCGGCCATGCATGTAACATAACTCCATGAGTCATCCTGTTAGTGCCAGCACCATTGGCAGACGACTGCACAAGACAGGAGTACATGCACACAGGCTGTTATGACGACTGCCCTTAACACCACGTCAACATCACCAAAGACTGAAATGGTGTTGTGCCAGACTATTAGGAGTGCCTCAAAAAGGCAGCGAGTCATCTTCAGTGATGAGTCCCGCTTTTGTCTTGGCGGAGACGACCAACAAATCCGTGTGTGGAGGCACCGTGGTCAGCACCAGGATGAATGGTTTGTTGTCACATGCCACACGTCTATATGGCCTGATTTCACTCCACCTCCACCCCTACCGCACCATCTACAGGAATTGGATGGATTATCACAGGAAACCATCAGGAACCTCTACAACTCCATGCCAAGACGTCCGACATGTTGTGTTAGCCCAACACCATACTGAGAGACAGACTTCTGTATGTGTAGCTCAGTAATTATAAATGTATCATCAGTTATTGATCTTGGTTACCTTTATCTCCCTTCCCAACAGCACAGCAGTCCAACACCTCCTTCTGGGTGCAGCTATCCTTTTGACAGTGAGTGTACAAACAGGGCAATTAAGCATCCACATTGCTCATTACTGCCTCTGTGTTATTCTGCCCCAAATAATCTCCTTCACTTTAAGCATTATTCATTACAATAAGCTAGTAACTGCTAATGATGTGGGATTATTTCACTGAATGAAATGACTGCAGTAAATATGTTTACTAATCTTATAATAGTCCAACAGGCTCTAAATGAGGAACGTTAGGTACATCGACTAGATTCGAGATGATTCCATTTGCCAAGATGTCTTTGTTTGCAGAGTAGATGGCTATGCTGCTTAGACGTCCAGAGCCCCTTATTAATTATACTCTAAATGTGCATCAAGCGTCCTTTCAAAGAGGGGGAGGCAAAGCGTGCCACATTACTGTTACAAATCATGCATCTAAAGCCTCTATTGCAGCCAGCAGCAAGAGGCACCACAGTATGATCACAATAACTCCTTAATTAATGGACTGAATTTACATTTAAAGTGATTCTATTCTATCACCATTTGTTATTGTTTAAGCTTAATAACACTAAGTGGAATCATTAAGACACAGCAATGGAGGAGTTTGATTAACAATACGAATTTAGAAAAATGCAAAGATTAGAAATGATTTGACTTTATAAATTCTGTTAAACTGGGACAAATTGGTGCAATTCGCAATGGAGCGTCGACTTCTTATCCCACACTTCTTACCCTAATAGTGGAAGCCTTTAATAGTGGGGCAAATCTAAAAATCTTTCTGTTTATTTTACCCAACTGTGTATGTTTATGCAGTATGATCTTCTACCTATTAACCTCAAGCCTGATGAAGGTGCATCTATATATCGTCGCTGTCCAAAGAAAAACATGTATGTCCATTTTTGTTGATTTTCACTTTTATGCCTCATTTGATCACATGAGCTTTCGTTTACACTGTGTGGAAATTTTATGAAGAATGGACCAACAGAAATGGCCCAAAACTACTTGGAAAGATGTCTGGTTCCTACGACTTCCATTCATATTGAATGAGGTTTTTTGGCCTCTCCTGTAAAGTTGCCATTTTGGAGATACCTGTTTTTCTTTGGACAGTGACGATATGCATTTACGGTATATGAGCTTACTGGACAAAAAATTAGTCACCTGTAACTGAAACCTCCCTGTAATATGTCCACCAGCACCAATAACAGCTGTGATTGGATTTGGCCTGTACTGGACAAGTTTCTGGATGTAGGCCACATCAATGTTCAGACACTCTCACATCAAGGAACTGCACAGTGGAGCCAGATTTGGTGGATGCCTTCCCGACACAATTCCGAGGAGAATTCCCTGTAGACTGGGATTTTAGCCACTTCTGGTAGACCTGTATGACAGTACGTTTCCATACACCTGCAGATTCAGCTACTTCCTTCACCATGGTCTTTAACACGCCCAAATCCAGTCACTCCTTTTAGCCAATCATTAACATCTGCTCTGGACAGATACTGTTAAATCAAGTGTGTTCAGTGCTCATGGATATGCTGTTGAACTTTTATCTTCTGTTCTTCTGAGCCTACTTCACAACCCTTTAACTCTCTATATGCAAGAAACTACAGTCATTCCTCTTCAGGTTTACACTTAAGAGCTTTATTGGGAAGACACCAATAACTGCCAACTACTACAAACAGAGGATGATTGGAATAAGCCGGAATATAAAATAAATCCAGGAGGAAAAAGAGATTTGTCTTCTGTTTCATAACCTTTATGGCTGTGTTCTCTTGGCTGAAAGGAAATTCTGTCAAATTACAAACTCAAGCTTTTTTAAAATATGAATATACGTCCATCTGCAGGATCCATATCTGACCAACGGACAGGTCAAAAGTCTTTATCCCAATCCGAGTCATCCACTGGCGATAAGTCTGTGTGGTTCTCGCTGCTGGAACTGTCTGCACCTCGATCCAGAAGACTGTGGACCTGCAAAGAAAGACAACAGCAGGTTGATTTGGGTGATGCAATAGCAAACCAACTCATGGTAAAAAAAAAAGAGAGGAATGCTAATCCAAAATTCATCAGCGGTTTCCCCAATCTCCAACATGCTGAAACGGACAGTGCTTTGATGTGAGCGGGAAAGATCCTTACGTTTGGTACTATGGGTGGAGCATGTGAGCCTTCACGCAGGCCCAACCAGTCAAATCCTTCAAACCACCTGTGTAGGAGATTAGAAGCACTAAATAAACAGACACAAACTGAAAGTGTACGTAAGAAGGGGCTGAAATATCTGCAGTTATCTCCTCTGCTCCGAAAGAATGACTCATTTTTGCCCCCCTCTGCTCACTTGTGTCCGCGAATGTCCTTGACCCCATTCCTCTGGCCCAGTCTCTCGGCGGGGTTCTCTCTGGAAGCAGGGTGATAAATGACAGCAGGATCAGACACACAGACCCTCGTAATGAAGTAGAACAAGGCTATTCTAAGAGATAAGACCCTGAGTATATGTGTGTGCGCATATACAGGCTGTAGAGACATGCATAAATGAATAAATTGAGCGATTTGTTTTGTAAGTGAATGGATTTGCGTTCGGCACAACGACAACAATAAATACAAACATACACACGTAATCAAAATATTCCAGACCTACATTCTGACTGTGTGAGTGTGTTTGTCTGAGCAGCAAGCCCATTTCATATTTCTACTAAAGGAATAAACACAGCCCCCAATCCGGGTCCAAGCCCCCAGTGAGCCAGCCAAGGGTGACAGTGGCAAGGAAAACCTCCCTCAGAGCAAGAGGAAGAAGAAACCTCGATAGGAACCAAAAGTGGATCCCGTCCGTCTTGGATGCACACCGGATAGCAAGACAAGCTCAAAAGCAATATACACTCGTCATCGAAAGAATAGCCGCATCCAGAAAAAGAGGGGGATTGGAATGCTATTGGGATAGAAGATAAAAGTTACCAGGAACAATATATGATGATAAATTTTGATTGATATGAACAATATTTACTGAGCTACACATACAGAAGTAGTGTGGGGTTGTAGAGGTTCCTAATGATGTCCTGTGATAATCCATCCCATGCAGCTTATTGGAGGATATTTTTGGATTTTGTGGTAGAGGTGAAGAAGAAGTGATACCAAGTGATACCAAGTCATTCTGTACGTGGGACACCTGACAACAAACCATTCATGCTGTCCTTCTCACCAAGACAAAAGCGGGACTCGTCATTGAAGATGACGGGCTGCCATCCTACATCAATTTATGACAGCATGGCACAACACCATTGCAGTCTTCGGTGCATGTAGTCCTGTGTCGTGCAGCCGTCTGCCAATGGTCGACCCTAACAAGACGACTTGGAAGGGGCACTGCTGCTCGCTGAATGTCTGCAGTCGTAGATATTAAGCCAGTCAGGTACAGCGATAAGGCCTGTCCCTGCTTACGCCATATGCACGGCCATGCTTAAAACTTAAGCCATTTGCATGTTTCACAATTTCAAACCAACCCACAAAGTTTTATAACTGTCGGTTGATTGCTTCTGGGTGCAGCTATTTGGCCAAATACAAATTTCACAAGTAGTGTAAAAAGGATCAGATCATACAATTATATACAGTATTAAACACAGAATAACCCAGATTAGCAGAATAACCCATAACAGTTAGAGACCTATGAGAGCAGCGATAGGGAACGGACCTGAAAGTCTGAATGAAACTCGCTGTTACCAGTAAAACCAGTGACCACTCTAAAGAGTTCATCACAGTCAAAGCCATCTATTACTGCTGTTGAAGCCTACAGTGATAAGATGCCTTTATTGTCATTGCACAGTTTTCAATAATATTGATGACCTATTAGGAAGAATGAGAGATGCGTTCCGTGTTTTGTGGATAAGCAGCAGAATGACGAATGAGTAGTGGAGATCTATTCAGACAGTGATACAGCACTGCATCACGCTGAAAAGATGACAGCCTCCGCCAACACAGTAGAGGCTTGGACCCGGACGCAAGGCTACTACCCGTCGATACATTAGTGTCAATATCGTGCCACCCTTGTGGCCTCCACTAGCTATCCTACAGCTGTTGGGTTCGAAGTTAGTCGTCAGCTTCGGGTCAGTAAATACAAACACACTGTGCACTGACTTCTCTTTGTCATTTACCTGCAGAGTCTCTTGATGAGATCAGTCACAGGCTTGCTCATTGTGCTCGGGAACTCGACAGCATCAATCCCCCTCAAAACCGCTGCGTAGACCTTCAGCTGATCCTGGCCTGAGAATGGTGGACTGCAGCAGACAGGAAGAAACACACTGGTACATCAGAAAAAAGACGAGTCCAGCAGTCCAGCCGTATGTGCAGTAAGCTCATATGTAGCCTTTACTATTAATGTACCGAAGGCTTGGGCAGACTCTTATTCACTGCTGCTGATGAGCTTTACTCAGTAGACTGTAACGGGTCTATAGGGTCTATAGGAAACGTACGGCAGAGCTTTGTGTGGAACTCAGAATGAGAGTGCTTCTGCAAATACAGATCTGTGCATCTGGGTTGATAAAAATCTCATTTACTCATATATACTCAGGGGTCCGCTGTTACCTGGTACCTCTGTGTACACCGTGTCCACCTGACTAAAAAGGAAATGACCCGTTTGATCCTTTTATAGTAGTTTTATATTACCGGGCAAACTGATTTGTACCCCACATGGGCCTATGACTCATCTTCAGACCAGTTCCATAACAGCTTTTTTGAGTTTAAAGGAGCAGTGTGTAAAATCTATATGGGGACCTAATAGAATATAATATACAAAGTATTTTTCATTAGTGTATAATTACCTGTAACTACAGATTGTTGTTTTCATTAGCTTAGATTGTCCCCTTTATATCCGTATACACCTGATGGGTTGAATTTATGCCTAGAACAGCAGTGCTGGATCACCATTTTTTGTTGTGATTTAAAGTTTTTTAATCAACATATTAACTTACTATTTAGCATAACAAAAAACACAAAAAAGGTGAAGAGGGTGAAGCCGTACTGTGAAAGAGGTGAAAATATATGAAAGGAAGACTCGTATGTTGTAATGCACAACTTCACCACTAGAGGTTACACACTGCTCCTTTACAGCCTTTAACACTCAGGCCTTTTCCAACCAGACAAAATGTAAATTTACTCTCTACAGTTAACTTCATTAACTTCACACTGCTGCGCTTTGATTTCCATGAACTAACCGTTTAAACATGATGAAATAGCTACATAGTTGCATACGTCATTACAACATTCAATAAAGTAGCAGATTTACTGACGCCATGTGTTATTGTGGTAACCCTGTAGAGAGGGAAACCATTAAACAAACTTTTTACTGTTGTCTCATCTGTGTCTTTATGTCGAATGAGCATCGACACAGCGAAGGCGCTCCTCCCAGACTGAAACAGGCATGAGCAATCGATAATCAGTTTAATCCAGTATATAAGACAGTACCAACAGAAAACAGATTTCTCAATGCACAAAACGATGTCTTGATAGACTGATAGCTTTGTTAACCCAAATCTTCTTTTTTAAGAAACAGACAAACTAGCTACAATAGATATATATGAAAAATCGAAGTAGTAATGAAAGTGAAAGTAAAAAGATGTCTAAATTTAACCCTTTACATTATAGTATGACCAGTCTAATGTAAAGCACAGAATCAAACTTTATGTAGATAAAAATACACATATAAAACCACAGCAGGTAAGTTCATTTTAATTAGCTTAGCTTAGTTATAAGCAACTGCTTCTAAATCACCATCATAACAACTATGCTGATTTAGGTGTCCGACTGTATGGGATTTCTAGTCTTACAGCATTTAGCACCAAGCTAACGGCATTTCACCTCCCTTTTCTGCTAAGATCCCTTTTCCGCTATTCAGCTGAGGCTGAATCAGATATATAGTGCACTACACAGGCCTTAAAATAATGACTCACATAGTGCATGATGTGTCTCAGCGATTGGAATTTAGGATTCAGCCACATGCGCACAGCACTATCTTGGTGTAGAAGCCAAACCTATAAAACGCACTAGATACGAAGGAGGGAGCAGTCTGAGGTTCTCCCAGGGTTTGATGCCACACTGCCAGGATGCACTGACAGGATATTTACTGTGAGGCTGACACTGAGCTGCACCACAGGCATTACCACGGTGATAGCAGCTAGCAGTTGATATGGTGTAAACAAAAGAGATTTTATTCAGACAGTTTTGATGCTTTGAATACTTCTATGGAGACTTTTTAGAAATGTTATTGTTTATTGGTGTCGCCAGATATTCATTTATGTTGAGTTGATGCAAATTTTAAGTAAAGCTAAAACTGAACATACATTTAATGAGCTATTCTGTGCATGCGCAGTACAAAGGTACGCTGTTATTGTGTTTTATTATTATGTTTCCTGGACTGGTAAAATAGCTGTTACATTATTAGGAGGAACTATAAGGTTTTCGAGTTCATTAGTACACCTGGAGTTAAACGTGAGAAGGACTGAATATTTCACACAGTGCTCACAGAGACCGTATAACTGGGCAGTAGAGCTCACCTGCTGCTGAGTGACTCATACACAAACACTCCTAAAGCCCAGTAATCCGCAGGGATGCCGTGGCCTTTGTGCAGGATGACCTCTGGGGCCTGATGACCCACTGACCCACAGAATGACCAGACTCTCTGTAGAGAGCCCAACTTCTTAGCAGAGGAAAACCCAGCCTGAGAGAGAGAGAGAGAGGGAGAGAGAGAGAGAGAGAGAGAGATAAAGAAAATGAAAGAGAGGGAGAGAAATAGAGTGAGATGAAGAAATAGAGAGAAGGGAACATCTGTTTAATGCTGTTGAAAACTGAAGGCCAGCACCAGTTTGGCGTATCCCTTGTGGTCCAGCAGAACGTTCTCTGGTTTGAGGTCTCTGTGTAGGACACCTCGGCTGTGGAGGAAACTCAGAGCCTCCAGCACACAGGCTGTGTAGAAACGAACCGCGTTTTCATCAAATGGACCCCTGAAAGAAGCACAGGCAGCAGTTAACTCTGCATTCTTACTGGATTTGTTTGATCATTTTATTTCATTCTTAATTTTGATGCAGCTTATCTAATCAAACAATCAGTCAGCCAACAAACCAACCAAGTAACCAATCAATCAATCAATCAATCAGTCAGTCAATCAACCAGCTTTTATTTGTACTCAGAAGTACATTGAGTGTGGTCCTCATTTTCAGTGTAGCCAAGCATTTACATAAAGGGGACTAAACCAAAGAATTAAAATTCAATTTACCAATAATAAATTAATCAAAAACATGAATTTAAAAAATATTTAATAAATAAATAAAACAGTGAAGGATAAACAGGTGAAACTATTATTTTAAATGATATTGAAACTAAAAGTTAAAATGAAGGTATAAAAATGAAAAAACAAATAAATAAATAAATAAAAGAATAACTGCACCCAAGAAGTTCAGTATCGCTCACACAGTGACTCCCAGATTGCAGGTGAAGCATAAGGCTGTACCTCCAGACTTTCCAGGGGAGTTACGAAACAACTGATGTTGGGGATAAGGCCCATCTGTACCCTCTCTTTCAGTCTGATGTCTCAGCCTAAGTTTAATAAGCCGACGTTTGCACAATTTGCACCACCAACCCATCTCCTCCCTCTTCCACAGCTCTGTATCAGTCCCGCAGTTACAAGGGAGGGCGGTCTTCTAACTCCAGGCAGAACTCCAACCCATGTTCTCCGAATTCTCCTCCCCCTAGCTCCCTGAACCTGCCTTACCTCATTCTGCTGCCAAACGGCAAATTATTATTAAACTAAATCTGCATCAAAATATCATATCATATTTCTGTGTGCTCTCTGTAGTGGATGTGTTAGGAAGTCAACGGAACGTGTCATATGACCCCCATAACTTTTCTATAACAATAACATGTATTGCAACATCAGCTCACCAGACACAAAAAAAGTCACCTGCAGTGTTTAAGGTGGTAGGAACTTCAGGCTCCTGCAGATGGCACTGCATGGGGATGATGGAGTTATAAATACCTGTGGGGTGTGAGTGAGGGGATCCGTAGATTGGGAAGAGGTGCTACAGTGCAGGGAATGTCTCGTTCCATGTGTGGAAAATGGCTCCAAAGCAGATGTTAATGACTGGCTAAAAGAAGGGACTGCATGTGGGCGTGGCCAAAGACCATAGTGTGAAGGAAGTAGCTGAATCTGCAGGTGTATGGAAGCATACGGTCATACGGGTCTACCAGCAGTGGCTAAAATCCCAGTCTACAGGAAACTCTCCTCGGGATTGTGCCGGGGAAGGCATCCACCAAATCTGGCCCAAATGTGCAGTTCCTTGATGTAAGAGTGTCTGACCATTGATGTGGCCTACATCCAGAAACTTGTCCAGTCCATGCCAAATCCAAACATAGCTGTTACTGGGGCTTGTGGATGTATTAAACGCTATCAGGTGTGCGTCAGTCAGGGTGACTGGTTTTTCATCCGGTGAGCTCATATGCGTGTATGTTCCAGGGCACCACATGACCTTCTAGTTTGGATAACCCGTAGCATTTCTGATTACCTTTCTCTAAGCAAGGTCCACAGATCTCCACCTAAACACGCCTCCATCAGCATGTACAGGTTCTTCCCGTCTCTGAAGGTTTGGTATAATCTAAAACAGGAGACACTTTTAAGGCACTTCGATAGAAACATACAGAATGACACTGAAAGCCTGGAGACTGTCCAACCCCTCAGATGTTCTACTGTCCAGCTAGTTCAGAAATGGTGGATACTTCCTCAGTGCACAGGAAGTACTGACCTGACGATGAATGGACACTGGGCATCCATCATGATTTGCTTTTCGCTGAAGATCCGCTCTCTGTGGGCTGAGCTCACTACTGCATGCTTCCTTATGATCTTCAGTGCAAACACGCGGCTGCCATCGTTCTTCAAGTGCACCTGAATGAGTGAGACGAGAGCAAACACGTTAACATTCAAGTCCCCATAGCCAGATTTAGCCAGAGTGACCCTGTACCTTAGTTATAGACACTCTAAAGAGTAGCTGTACACAGAGGGAACCAACCGACAGGAATGAAACTTAGTGGGTGGGTTTGACATCATGAGACTGCGAATGGCCGCACATGTGACGTAAGCAAGCATGGACTTTATCTCTGTACCTGACTGACCCAACAGCCAAGACCTTGGACAATTAGCGAGCAGTGATGCCCCCCATCAGTATCCTGTTGGTGCAGGACTACGTGCACACAGACCGTTACAACGACTGCCCTTACCACCACGTCAGCATCACCAAAGACTGCAGTGGTGTCATGCTGGAATGTTCAGAATGTCTGGAATGTTCGGTCTGATCGGTAATGCTATGCTTGTATAGCATTTTGTTCGGTTGGAGAAGTGCATGCCCATCCCCTTTACTTCTGCTTGACCAAGAGATACTATTTCTGATACACCATCTCAGGGCAGACCCTCAAGCATGTATTCAGTGTTGGTCTGACCCGCACTAGTCTTAATGTCATTTTTTTTTCTCATCCCTCGTTACTCCTACCCGACCCAAACCCCCATGTTTGCTTTAACCTACAGCCACCAAACTGAATGTACTTACTCAAGGCACATCTCCAAAATCTAACCCACAGTCAGACTGACCTGCACTCCTCTATGTGTCGTTTATTCATCGCTCGTTCCTCCCATAGCAACCACAGCCTAGCAAGAAGTGGGAACAATTTAAGCTGCGCAGCCGTTTGCCGTTTCCTTCAGGGAATGCACTTCTCAAGTTCGTACTATTGTTACTAATATGCCACTGCATTTAAACCGCATCCCAGAGTGACTGTAATAATGCTAGACCCAGGGCTGAGCTTTTGTGTATATTAATATGGCTGGCCTACTGATGAAAATGAAGATAGGATAAAAGACAGATGAAAGATCAGCTCTGGGATTGATGAAATCTACAGTACAGTGGATCGTATACCCAGTCCCCCAGCTCAGCCTGAATATCACAGACATCTTTTACTAACCCTGTGCTTTGCACTGTAATGGCCATCATGATAAGTGGAGTTTGATGCTCACCAGTTGCGTGATGCCGTATCGTCCCTCCCCCACATTACACAACACCTGGACATCACTAGATGACACGTCACACAGTTCAGCCCCATCCTCCTCTGCGGTGCTGGTTTCAAGAGACCGGTTTTAAAGTCATTCAAGTTCAACAAGATAATGTATTTTACTGCTAGTCCAAATGCCTTGACCATATGGAGGTCTATGAGGCTTGAAGTAAGTGCATACTTGGCTTTTGGCTCATTGGTCCCATTCTCCTTGCTATCATCCAGCTCTTCTATAAACCTCTTCAGAGACCTGACAATGCACAAACCACAGAGCTATAAACATTACAGAACAGCAGTGAGGCGAAACAGTAACTCAGGCACCTTTGCTTTAGTAAATGAACCTACGGTGCATATATCCACTTCATAGGTACACTCATGATGTGTTATTGACTATGCTTATGAATGTGAACAAAACTAGTATATATAATAACGCTCCTAAGAATCATAAGGATCACCGTGATTGCTACTCGAGTTGCATCAAAAGAAAAACTTTTTATTTCTATATTTGCAGCATTAATATGTAGAACTGGATTTACATTTAGCCTCTGCATATAGGTCTATTTTAATACAGTACCAGAACGATTTTATCCCTATTTGATTTTTAAATATACATTTTGTTTATGAATGTATACATTTTGGTCATATATCAAGTTTACTGTGTAAATAGGACCTGGATATTTGCCCTGGACATATATGCCATAACAAAATGAGAAATAATCAGTGTTATGTAATTTGCTAGCATGTTCTGCAATGAATAGCTGTATGACAATATTACCAAACTAGTTCTAAGTTGATACTTACTCTCTGTCTATGGCCAGACATGTAACATCACCTGCAGCGACGACACTCAACGACCTTACTACCTCTCTGCAGAAAGAGAACAGGATCCATCTTTATCTTTCCAGCTTTTATGTTTAAAGGGTATTTATTCTATATTTCTCAGTGTTGCCGGGTAACATTTATGTAATTTCATAGACCAGAAACAGACACTTGATTCATTTAAATGGATGTAACTCTTGTTTGTTACTGATGTACGTCCATAAGCCCAAATGACCACTTATGGATGAAGGAAATAACGTTATGTTGTAACGATGGTGGATGTCGACATCTAGGATCTGTGGTAGATGTGGGAGAAATGGCCAGGCATAAAGACCAGAGCAACTCTGACAAGGACTAGTTCATTATGGCCAGGCAGCTGGTGTGCTGGGGGGTTATGGCAAGGCTTGTGTGGTGCTTCCAGTTAGCGGTGTTGAGTACTGACTCGCACTGACCTGAGGAGGTTCAACCCACAATACAGTGACAAGGGTGTTGTGGACCCCAGGTTCTTCAGTGTGCAAGGGCAAACCAACAGAAGGTCTGCTGGCACATGGCACACCATGACATTTTAATGATGGTTAGATAGATTTTAATGATGTAGAAGATCTTCTACATTCAGGGTTGGGTAGTGTCCATTGGCCAGAGTGTCTATGCTGACCCATGTCCACCATCAAAATCACCTACAATGGGCATGCGAGCATCTAAACTCCTGATCTTCGTACAATGGAAGACGAACACCTGGTCTGATGAGCTTTCTTTCATATCACATAGATGACTGGGGGTTGTGTGTTCTGTTTCTCTGGGGAAGTGATGGCACCAGGATGCACTGTAGGTAAATGACAAACTGATGGGGAATGTTTTGCTGGGAAACTCTGGGTCTGGACATACATTCCATTCAGGTCTCCTACCTCCTAACATCATCGTGGACCATGTACATCCCTTTATAGGGTACACCCTAATGGCAGTGACCATTATCTGTCTGAGGAACATGACGTGAGGAGTTCAAAATGACGCCATGGCCTCCAGGCTCCCTAGATCTCAATCTGATCAAGCATTAAAGGGATGTGCTGGAACAACGAGTCTGATCAAATTACGGCTCCTCGCTGCAACGTTGTAACTTCTTGGCGCCATAGGACATCTTTAGTGGTCTTGTAGAGACCACGTCTCTGTGGAAGTTGCTTTGGCACCACACGGTGGACCAACAGTGTATTTGGCTCATTGATGTATGTAAGTGACCTCTGTAGATACCAGCCCAAGCCAAGTGTGCTAAAGAGTTCACAACAAAATCCTTGGGAATGTTGGAACAAGGAAATGTCAGGCCTTCGGATCCATGTGTAGAATGCAGTTATGCATTTGCTTCCCGACAGCCATGAACAGCACAGTGTTTAATGGTTTTCTCCACATCTTCAGCCCCAAGAACTTGTTTGTGTAGCCTAAACTGCTTTGGGCTGAACAAGTGCTGGTGTGTACATATGTTCATGGCTGTGACATCACAACTAAGATGAATTCATAACAGGGTTTTTACTGCTTGGGTTACATAAACGACTTAAGAAAATACGTTTTAAAACATGTTCACATAGAACATCAAACATTTCCATGATATTGGGCCTCTTAAGTTTTGCTGGCCCACCACACATCTAAACAGGGACATCTAAACATCTAACTGGAGTTTCCGATTTCAGTTCAGAACGGTCTTGCAAAGAGTAACGGCTGTAGTCTAATTGTCACTTGTTTAGCTGTTCTCATTCCTCCATCACCTGTAGGTACAGGCCCGTGGTGGCTTTCCTATAACAGTAGGGACTCAGCAGATGCTTGATTTGGAGTAACGGACTGAGTGGCCCCTTCTGTGCCGCTGATTGCCTGTGATTTGGGGGATATTGTGTGGAGGAAAGTGACACGGCGCACACATACACACACAGAGGCCCTCAGTTCTGCAGAGAGAGAAATCCGAATCCTGCAGAACAACAGTGAAACCAGCCTCCTCACAGGAGAGACTGGACAGGAGAGTCGGAGAGGCTACAGCCCATCCACATAAATCATTCAGTGTCCTGTGGTGGTATTTTGGGAGACACTCTTCTCCAACAGCTGCACGTCTCACATCCAGGATTCTCCCAGAATGTAAACCAGAGAGGTTTCATTTTCTTCTAGGCTGAACACCACCTGTTAGCTACATTAGCATCATGCCCACGGAATGTGCATGAAACACCTAACCCACTTTCAGACGCGGATTTGTCTCTAGCGAAACAGCAGGGGTGAGTGTCTTGTGGCCTCAGGTAGACAAGACAATGAACCCTCTGTGCAAATGGGAAACAGTGGAACGGCCTGTGCATTGTAATGGCTCAGTGGTGCAGTGGCTGGTGGCGCCCTCTCCTGGTCACAGTGATTTCCTTACCCTTTCAGAGCTCTCTCCCCAAACCAGTCACCTCGAGAGAGGATGGACACGCAGAGACTCTCCTCGCCGATGGAGCGCCTCTCCAGCACCCTCACCTGATGGAGAATCAGACAGACATACAGTTGTATGCAAACGTTTGGGGGTCCTTGGGGGTCCTCAAACTGCCTGTTTCATTAGACGAGTAAAGGAAACTAGGTAAACACATCTTTCACAGAGAACACACATCTACACACCTCAATGCAGTTACTGGTTATTTTCCATTATATATATTATATGTATTCACTATCTCTAATATAATGAGATCATATATATATATATATATATATATATATATATATATATATATATATATATATATATATATATATATATATATATGCCCTGTCCACAATCCTCTTCATTTGACTACCAGTCAAAGGTACGCTACTCAGAGAGGGTTCTCCTTATGTTTATCTTAATGCTTTACTGTAGGATAACAGTGAAGACATCACACTATAAAACAGCACTCATAGAATTATGCAGTCCACCTTAAACACCTCCAGAATGGAGCTTTACAGGAGGATGAACCAGCTTTCTTAACCCGCAGTGGAGCTGATAGAACAAGGTTTATTTCTAATCAATCAGTTTTGGAGCAATTCTATTGGTCTGTCCCTCATGAATATTCATGACACTTAAAGAAGAACGAGAGCTTCTAAACTGTGCAACTGAATATACTGTATATTAGAGGTGGAGATACGGAGGAATATAAAACTGTGATACGGCAAGAGTGTATCTGGTCAGGATGTGAGCCTGTAGTCTTTAAGATCACCAACATCATCCACAATCCATCCAGGTGGTGTGGATTAAACTTTTGACTGTTACTGTAGGCTTTGTATAATCATAAAATCCATAAAAGTTTTTCCAAAACAAATATAAAAAAAAAAGGAACTAAAATTTGATAATTTGGAATCTCTTACAAGCTTAAGCAGTGTGGATCAAAAAGGCATGAATCCAGATACTAAATTGATGTTACATACAGTATACAGGGGTTGGACAATGAAACTGAAACACCTGTCATTTTAGTGTGGGAGGTTTCATGGCTAAATTGGACCAGCCTGGTGGCCAATCTTCATTAACTGCACATTGCACCAGTAAGAGCAGAGTGTGAAGGTTCAGTTAGCAGGTAAGAGCTCAGTTCTGCTCAAAATACTGCAATGCACACAGCATTATGGGACATACCAGAGTTCAAAAGAGGACAGATTGTTGGTGCACGTCTTGCTGGCGCATCTGTGACCAAGACAGCAAGTCTTTGTGATGTATCAAGAGCCACGGTATCCAGGGTAATGTCAGCATACCACCAAGAAGGACGAACCTCCACCAGCATCACGTAGTGACCTGGCCACTATCCTGCAAGAAGAATGGCCTAAAATCCCTCTGACCACTGTGCAGGACGCAGTATATGACATTCCCAAGACGAACTGACGCTGTATTGGGCGCAAAAGGAGGCCCTACACCATACTAATAAATGACTGTGGTCTAAAACCAAGTGTTTCAGTTTCATTGTCCAACCCCTGTATGTACCAAGTATCCCCAAAATGGACCAGAGGAGGTCCAAAAACCTTCTGTACTTTCAAAATAAGTTCAAGAGATTGTATTAGAAGTATTCTGGAGCATTTCTAATGGTCTTTGAGGCTTTTCACCCTCAATTGCTTCTGATCATTTGGAGGTGGTCTCTTAATTTTTCCAGAGCTCTACACTCTTGATGTACCTCCGTATTATATTTCTGTCATATGTCCACCGCTATACGTTTAAGTATAAAAAATCTAGTTCCTCTTTCAGTTTGGTGAATATTCATGAGGGACAGACCAATAGAATTTCTCCAAAACCGATTCGAAATAAACCTTGTTCTATCAGCCTCCACTGCAGGTTAGGCAAGCTGGTTTACCCCCCTGTAAAGTAAAAACAATTCCATGAGGGCTATTTTACAGTGTGATGTCTTCACTTTTATTCTAGGAAAGCACAAACACAAGTAGAACCTTCTCTGAGTAACTGTATACTAAACCTTTGACTGCTAGTCTAGCTTCTTAGTTCCACTGGAAAGTATCTCAGGTGGTGTCTCAATTTCATAGCCTCATAGGTTTGATGTGTTCACTGCTATCCCTAAACCTGGAAGATAATCTAAAGAGGAACATGAGCAGCTGTCTCCAAACCTTTGACGCTTCCTGTAATATGACTTATGGAATTCCCAGCACGCTGCACATATTTGCCTGTCCTCAGTAATAAGTAATCCAGGGGCGACTGGAAATACGCCCGAGGTTCTGAGACTCTGGGGTTGCCAGCGTAATGCATTATCTCATGCAAATCCAGGCTCAATTCCCTCACACGGTTATGCTAATAAATCAGAATGCTGAAAGTCTGGAGCAAAAGCCCAACAAGCAACTGGGCCTTCAAACTCCCAAAATCACAGGTATGATAAGCAGTCTCAATAAACTAGCCGAAGCAAAGGGATGTAGGACACTGGTGCCAGATGATGGTTGTAGCCTGGTTCCAGATGATGGTTGTAGCCTGGTTCCAGATGATGGTTGTAGTCTGGTTCCAGATGATGGTTGTAGTCTGGTTCCAGATGATGGTTGTAGTCTGGTTCCAGAACATTCTTATAGGTGCCAGTATGTCACAGAGTGTCAGAAAAACTATGCAGGTCTGTTACTTACCTAGCAAGGTTTGAAGAAACTGCTTCATGTTTTAGAAAGGCCATTAGCATGATGCTAATTATGTACATAAGCTTAGCTATGTTAGCCTGTCTGCAGTGCTAAACTCAGAAAGCAAACTCCAGTCACCAAACATGTCTTGGCTGATGGACTACACATGAGGTACGCGGGAAAACTGATACAGCGTCGATGCCGTATTCAGAGAAGGAAGCATTTGGTGTGCATTAATTGTGGGCTTGCACCAATGGAACTGTCATTTCCAGTCACTCAGTATTTACTTTCTTCTTTTCTGGCTGTTTGGATGGCCACCTTTTGGTCCTCCATGTGCCACTAATACATGGCATGGACCCTACAGGAGCTGGTGTCTTGTGGTATCTGGCACCAAGTTGTTAGAAGCAGATCCTGTAATTTGTGAGGTGAAGTTGGCATCGCACAGATCTGAAGACTTTGGAGACAAGGGCAAGCCAGGGCTTGTCATTCTCCCACAGTACACAGAGACAGGATGGCACACAAATGGGACTCATCACCAGGCTGCCTGGTCTGGTGCTTGTGTGCCCATCATCAAGAATTTCTGTTGGTTGTGCCGCAGTTGGAGTTCTGTTGGTTCAGATCAGACAGGAAAGCCTTTGCTGCCCCCGCACATAGTTTAAGGTTTGCCCCGCTTGGAAAGCTGTCAGTAGGTATTAATCCACCGCCAGCCGGGAGCACGGTACAACCTTGCCATTTCGGAGTTACGTTGTCCTAGTCATCTGGCCATATCTACTTGCGCTTTGCCACAGTTGCTCAGGTCTTCACGTTTAAGAGCTGAGAGATTACATATCTGGATGTGGGCGGTGCTTAAACCGGAAGCAGAAGTTGGCGGACAATGCAAAAAAAAAAACAACATGGCGGCGCATGGTCAGCAGACCACTGATGGCTCGGTTTGCTGCTGCTTTCATAGTTTTCTCTTATTCTCCAGAGGCATCAACAACATTTGTGTTGATGCCCTTTTGCGCCATGCCCTTTTGCCACTTGCGTCACAGGTTCCATACCAGCAAATGAATGGGGCTGGAACAGTCCTGATATGGCAGGCCACAAACCAGTCGTTTTGCTGTGAAAAGGTGCAGACTGGTTCAGGATTTTGGGACAGCCACTAGAACCATGCTGGTGGTTAGGAGCTAGTCTAAAATATCCCAGACCTTGAAACGCATCATTGATGTCATCATAGAGATAACCAATGGTACTTTCTCCATCTATGAGTGGTCATAACGTTTTGGCTTATAGGTGTGTGTGTTCTCATACGTTTGGCCTGCAAGCCATTTCTTACTGTAGCATCTCAGTAGCGTCACTGTTACTGAAACACACACATGCAACATCCCTGTACCTGGCTTTAGTTTCATGGGGCCAGATTGGCTAATAACACGGCTACAAATACACACGCTCTGTATCCGTTATTGGGTATTTCTGTGATGCTACTGCACAGTGTCCAGAACAACAGCCTTTTTAACTCATGAGATCTACATGCACTGCTGTGAGAAAGCCAAAGGACATCTATGACAAAGAGTCGTATGGTAATCCACCAGTTCTCAACTAAATCTGGAGACTTGACTACGCAGATCAGTAGGTTACTTAGTCTCTTTGTGTGCAGTAAACCAATAAGCTAAATTTCCCTTAGTGCTCTCTAAATATGGTGCCATTCAACAGCAATGCCAATCCCCATGCCTGTATTCCCACATAATGAAGCTATAGGCTATATGGGTCAAAATCCGTTCCTGCATTGGACGCTCCTAAATCTACAGTGGGCACTGCAGAGCCCAGGACAGGCAATATTCCCTACCTGGCCACTGCTCACGATGAAGAGGGCATCTCCTGGACAGCCGTGCCGAATGATGTAGTCCCCCTCCCTGTAATGAAACTGACAGAGCAGTGTTGGCATGTGTGAATTACCCCTTAGAGGTCACAGTTAGTTCCAGCAATAATACAGTATGGTGTAATTACCTCATCATCCAAAGAGTAGCTGCACAAACAGCTGCGTCCATATGGAATCAACCCACAGGAATGAAACTTGGGGCGTAGGTTTGGCATTGTGAGACATATGAACGAGCCAGGTTTCACTCTAGGTGCCATAAGCAAGGACGGGCCTTATCGCTGTATCTGGCTGACCCAACAGCCACAACGGTGGACCTTCAGTGAGCAGTGATGTCCTCCATGAGTCATCCTGTTGGTGCCAGCGCCATAGGTAGACGACTGCACAATGCAGGACTACATGCACACAGACCGTTATGACGACTGTCCTTAACACCACGTCACCGTCACCAAAGACTGCAATGGTGTCGTACCAGACTGTCATGGAGTGACTCAGAACGGCATCGGGTCATCTTCAGTGACGAGTCCTGCTGTAGTCTTGGTGGAGGCGACCAGTGAATCCGTGTGTGGAGGCACCGTGAACGGTTTGTTGTCATGCATCACACGTCCAGAGGACCTGGTGTCACTCCACCTTCAACCCTACCGCACCATCTGCAGGAACTGTGTGAGGATATTCAAGCTGCATGGGATGGGTTATCACAGGGCACCATTAGGAACCTCTACAGCTCCATACCGAGACGTCTGGCATGTTGTGTTAGCAAACACCACTTCTGTAGGTGTAGCTGAATAGATATCCCCCATATCAGTCTAAATGTATCATCAGTTATTGTTCCTGATCACCTTTATCTTCCAAAAGCAGTGCAATCCCACCCTTCCGTCTGGGTGCCGCTACTCTTTTGGCAATGAGTGCATAATCAGAATTACTGCTAGCTGCTTAGAACAAGTGGAGAGTTTCTAAACAGTCACTGACACACTAATATATCTGTGTTGGTGACTGAGACTTAAGTCAATCCTGAATCCGACTTCACCCAAACCAACGGTTCCATCCACCCTTAACGTTCTCTAGAAAAGGAAAAAAGCAGGTATTAAAATTCTCTGATTATATATGTAAATGAGAAACTGAGACATTTGAACATGCGACTGAGGCAGAGGTTCATCAGCATTTAATAATTTATACAATTAAAAAACCCTCGTTCTTCAGGCCCCGAACACACCTACAGAGATAAGGCGTGCTGCAGTGGGAGATTATCCCGCAACCTATAACTCTATGAATAATTAAAACATGCTCACCAGATAATGGAGCAGGCTGCGTTACTATGTGCCAGATCATTTAGTTAGCAAATAGCAGCTCCACTGCCTCAAACGTACTGTAGCGTTGTGCTAGTGGCTAATTCGGCCACTGACACATGGGAAGCATGGCCATGCAGAGCGAAGAACCGTCCTTGGAGTGCAGCTCAGTCATGGTCAGAGAGACACTGGACAGTTTTGTGCGTAGTAAGATTGGCTGGGTCACTCTGTGGCTCGAGGTGTGGTTAGTTGGCAGGGTTGGTTTCTAGGTTGGTATCTTCAGGAAATGCATGGCTATAGTTGACCGGCTTGCTTCTTGGTCATGGTAGGTTAGGCCGAACTGAACTCTCTCTCCAGCTGGTTCAACAAGGGCTTTGTATAGTGCCAGGTTCCCAGCGCCTTCTTACTCTGCAGTGCTGCAGCAATGGTGTCAGAAGTGGGATCACCCCTTAACAGGAACTTCCTACTTCGGACAAAGCCAAGGTCAGATTTTCCAGGAAACTGGTATATGGCTGCAAATTTCATCACATCGTACAGCATCTTCATCTCAGGTAAGAAAATTTAACCTACTCAAACTAAATCCACAGTCAACTATCATGTTGCGTACCAACGATATCCATGTGTGTAAGCATCCAACGATATGTGCACAGCTAAAGCATAAACACTCCATCAATACAATGTTAGAAATGGAGGTTAGTGAGCCAGACAGCTACTGTTAGTGATGTACAGTATATTGTGCCATTCAGACTGTTTATTAGAGCATCACCGCTTCCCATTTATCCTACCAGTATGTCCCAAACACCGTAGCTGGCCTATGAGAGTTGGGCTAATATTATTCCTCCTTATAAATAGCCAAATGTTCAACTCTCTCCTCATTATCCACCACCAGCACTGGGATATTTCTGACGAGCGTTCATCAGTATTAATATTAAAATGAATCAAGTGATATTCATTGAGCTACACATACAGAAGTAGTGTCTCTCAGTGTGGCGTCAGGCCTCCACGTACGTAGAGGTTCCTCAACGTAGAGGTTCCTAATGGTGTCCTGTGATAATCCATCCCATGCAGCTTGAATATTCTCACAAAGTTCCTGCAGATGGTGCCGGAGGGATGGAGGTGGAGTGACACCAGAGCTTCTGGTAGTGTGACGTGTGGCAACAAAAGTTCATCTTGGCGCTGACCGTGATGCCTCGGCACATGGATTCATGGTCATCTCCACCAAGACAAAAGTGGGACATAGAGCAGAGTGGTGGGCAGCCCTATCCAGACGGTTCCAGAAATCTAACTGGCAACAATCCGTTCCCAAAGCTGGCTCCCTATACTCCAGCCTACGACAGAGGTCAGGACACCAAGGCGGGTGGTCCCAAAGAGTGGGCAGTATTTAGGACGTTAAGTCTAGTTAGGATGCTTCCTCTGTTTCTGTGTGTACTCTGTAATGGCTTCTGTCGCAAATTCAACTCTAACTGAAGAGGTCATGGTGAATAAACCGATTTTAGAGTTAGGGTGTTTCTGTAATACGGCCTCGGATCTCAAAGCAAACAGCAGCTTCGGTAAATGTTTTTACTGGCTGACAGTTCATTAAGTCTAATACCAGCATTTCACTGGTGGAGTACTTCAACTCCAGCAAACAGAGTTCTGTCCCTAATCATAGTAGAGAGTCAACACGGCTTCTGAAGGAATCAAACAGTAGACAGTGCGTGTGCTGAGTGAGAATGAGCTCCTGTGGTCCATAAAAACCGGATCAGGATCGACACTTTTGTTCTCAGAAACATGAAAGCATGAGAACCGGATCTCGCGTTCAGATGTTTCAGATGCCTGTAAACAAGGTTCTGCCAGGTGAAGCTCTTATTTACATGGTTAGGCCTAAAATAGACTATAAGGGTTTTCTGATTCATTAGCAGGGTAATTTAGTCCATGGGGACACTGACCCAGTTTACATAGAAGTATCCAGACACCTGCCTGACCACCATTTCTTCTGAAAGCAGGGCCATTGATAGGACCTTCAACAGCCTCTACTCCTCTGGAAAGGCTTTACACTGGATGCTGGAACACCAATGTGGTTGGGGTAGCTCAGTGGGTAACACCACTACTCAGGGTGCCACCTCTACGTGTGGGAGACTGGGGTTCGAATCCCAGTCTGGGTGACTATGCTGAGCTACACCAGTAAGAGTCCTTGGGCATGACTCCTAACACTATGTTGGCCTACCTGTAATCATTAACCTTGTAAGTCGCTCTGGATAAGAGCGTCAGCTAAATGACGTTAATGTGAGAATTTGTTTGCATGCAGCCATAAGAGCACTGATGAGTTTTAGGGCAGGCTGGCAAATGGTATTTCAACTCATCCCAAAACCCTTTAGGCTACCACTATATCATTCTTAGGCGTAGGTTACAAATGCACAAGCTGGCCAGCCTACTCACTTTCCAAGCTACAGGCTAATCAGTTATCAGTTACACTCATCATCAAAAGAATAGCACCCAGAAGGAAGTGTGGGGTTGCTGTGCTGTTGGGAAGGAAGATAAAGGTTACCAGGAACAATACATGATGATGCATTTAGACTGATATGGGGGATATCTACTGAGCTACACATACAGAAGTCTGTCTCTCAACTGACGTCTCGGTATGGAGTTGTAGAGGTTCCTAATGGTGTCCTGTGATAATCCATCCCATGCAGCTTAAATATTCTCACACAGTTCCTGCAGATGGTGCGGTAGAGGTGCAGGTGGAGTAACACCAGGTCTTGTGGACGTGTGATGCGTAACAACAAACTGTTTCTCTTGGCGCTGACCACGGTGCCTCCACACACGGATTCGTGGTCATCCCCACAAAGACAAAAGCAGGACTCACTG
>JAMWET010007691.1:0-66115 GCA_024036415.1 Prochilodus magdalenae
AAGATCAAGGCACAGGAATATTGATCTACAACATGATGCTTATCCATGCTGTACCCAGACTTCTCGGAATTATTCCACTTCCAGCAGGGAGGCGTTTAAGGCAGAAGCTCCCATTGGAGTTTACCAAAACAGCAAAGCTGCTTTTCAAATGCAGTTATTGCGGTTGAGACTTGGGAACTCTTTCAAGCGCCTGTCCAGACACATCAACATGTACTTTAAGCAGAAGGAGATGGCTGCATCTGTTTTCTCTGGTCAGATTGGCTTTGAGTCTGCAGTACAGGAGCCGATCACTAGAGTGCAGAGACGAGCCCAAAGTCAGAGTGCACCGAGGACTAGGACCTATACAGTACGAGAGCCAAAAGAGGAAACCAACCTGAACAAGTCTGAGGAACCACCATTGTTCTCTGCATATCCTAGCCTGCAGCTGTTCCATATCAGCTCTTTGGCAACCAGGTTTGGGGAGTCCTATAGCTGTGTAGCCAATCACATAAACTCAGTGTTCTCCAAGAATCCTGTCAAGCAAGTCTGTGATGAATTGACACCTGAAGACATACAGAGAAGGTCACCATCAAGAAAGAGAGGAGCTGGAAACAATCAAAACGCCATCGGCACACAAAATAGCCTTTTGCAAAATCGTAATGCAAGCCCAGCAGCAGCTGAAGAAGTAAACAACCCAGATATGTCCTGTTCCTGGGAAGAAGGGTACCTTCATTTTGCTCGTCATATCAACCGATATTTTGGGGCAAAAATGGCAGATACTGTTGAGGAATCACAAAGCACATACTCTGCACACCATAAGCAAAAACGTGCAGTATCACAAGGCAGTCCTGCCTCAGACAGCACACAGATCTCGTTACCCCTCAGGCCTAAATCCCTCTTCCATATAAGCAACCTTACCACACGCTTCGGGGAAAGCTACGCCTATATGGGTACCCACATCAATTACTACTTCAAGGGCTCTGCAGCCACAGAAGAAGAAGTGGAGCGAGATCCATACAAAGGACAGCCTGAATACAGAGCCACTCCAGAGAGAAAAAACTTTTTCCAGTACCTTCAAAACCCCTCAGCCATCCCCAGCTTTGTGGGCAGCTACCTGGGGATGTCCTCAAGTAGTCCTACAAGTGCAAACACTCCCCCAGAGGCCATAGTGGATAGAGTGGTGAGTCCAGCTGATTGTTTTATTGAAGCAAGGGTGAGGTTCCTGTTAAACAAAGAGAGGTTTGATATCTAAGGTCTCCCCATCAGGCTTGCTTCTAAACAAATTGTTTAGAACTAAGTGTCAGTGGCTTTGTCTACTGCTTTAAACTACCTTTTTGTCCGTTTGGCACTGACATAAAAACCTGGTTTCAGAACTGGCTGTTCTAATAAGGACCCCACGCCCATAGTAAGCCCACACCCATAGTCTCCTTAGGTGCAAGAATTGAGTAAAGATTTACACCGCATAGAGCCAATCAGCCAAGACATGTTGCTTACTGTTTTCTTTTGGAGGCAGCCCATTAGCTTTGTGCAAAATCATTCTTCAAATCTCTTTTTAATCTCTCAGAGACTTTATTGTGTTCAAAACAAGCTGCTACTAGCACAATAGCTACTTAATGTGTTTTTGTCTATCTTTACATAATAGTGGGTCATACAGTGTCAAAAGCCACTTCTATATATTTGAGGCTATTCAACTTCTGAAGCAAATGTGGTGATGAATTAGGCATGCAACTGTAAGAAACTGGTGGCTCCCAAAATGTATAGCTACATTGGGCCTGTAGCTTTTGGTGCAAAGCCAAAAAAGCCTACTACAAACAACAAACATATATTGTCTGATTGATTATATTAACGCGAGAATGAACTGGCCGTTTCTGATGAAACTGCTCTGTAGGCAGTAGGTAGGAGACTGGCAGAGGAGAAGACTCGAGTTCTGCTAAGCAGGATGAAGAAAGCCAAGACACGATCATCTATGAATGCCTGTGTAGAAGATCTGAACACTCACCTGATTCTGCACCCAGCATGCAAAGCAGTTGTGTGGCAGGTAGAACATTCTCAGCTCAGTACCCGAGAACTTTATGTATGTGACTCTTAATAGATTCAGTTTAATTCTATGTGACTGTCTGCAGGAAAAAGTTTTGCTGCAAATCCTGAAGCATAGACAGCTTTTCTGGATGGATAAGAAACTTCAAGGAGCCATTAGAGAAACTCTGGCTCTGATTGGCTATGTGGATCCTCTTAAAGGCCGCGGCATTCGAGTGCTATCCATAGATGGAGGTGGCACCAGGTACAGCAGCTGAATTATACCATTGTGCCTTTTTTGTGTTGTATAAAGACCTATTGTGGTCATTTTCAATGTTAATTATTTTTTGACTACAATAGAAATGCTGATATTAACACATTGAGGTATTACGCATTGAGGTACCTGAGGTATTAGCATGTTCAGAAGTGTCTTCTCTGTAGAGAATATTTAGAAAATCACTTAGAAAATCACCAAAACATGATTGTCAGAACTTTGCATATGATTAAATGTCCAGAATGATTATAGATTTGGAGATCATTCTGTAATAATAGTGGAATCTGCATATCATTGAAAAGAAATTCTAATAAAATTAAAAACAAAAATTATCTTCTTCTCTTCAAATCTTGAGGCAGGTAAATTGACAAAATGACTGTGACTAAATCATTACATCATATTATGTCATACAATAACATACAGTACCCCCCACCCCCCCAAAAAATGTAATAATGAATGAGAAACCTAGAAATATTTTAGTGTATAGTTAGTTATATTTTACAGGTTTATAGTTGCTATACAGTGGCCCCAAAAAGTATTAGGACATTCTAACCATATACCTGCTATTGAATACCTTTCAATGCCATTTATTAGTCAACATATACTTAACAGTGTAGCATTCGTCCTGCAGTGGTAGTTTTTCAACATGACTGTGAATGTGAGTGGTAGAATAACAACTTTTCTGTTATAGAGGGATAGTCCCACTGCAGGTACTGAAGCAGTTGGAGGCTCAGACAGGACGGCGGGTCTACCAGCTCTTTGACTACATTTGTGGAGTCAGCACAGGTGTGGTGTAACCTACTGTGTCGTTATCACTTTGGTTGAACTGAGCATGATGGTCATTTATAAACACAAGACCTCATCCAATGAAACATTTGAAGTCATCAGGAAATGACTCATGACGGACTAATTAGCATGGCCTGCAGTGCTTTTGCCATTGGAAGTAACGTGCTCTAATCTCTTTACTTACTCTACCAGGGGCTGTTTTGGCCTTTACCCTGGCTTTGGCTCGCATCTCTATAGAGGAGTGCGAGGAAATGTACAGGCGTTTTGGGTCAGATGTCTTCAGGCAGAACCCTGTGGTGGGCACAGTGAAAATGGGCTGGACTCATTCATACTACAACACAGAGACCTGGGAGACGATTTTGAAGTAAGTTTTTAAGCACCACTAGTACAACCTAGGAATACAGGAATACAGTTAGGACACTTTCGCACTTAAAGTGATCATTCAGACAAAACTCTAATAAAAGCTTGTTTCTTCAGTTTTACATTGGGTTTACAAGGCCCGGGACGAGCCAAGTTTTTGTTGGTGCTGAAATCTGAGTAAAGAGTATGTAATAAACTCAAGCAATTATTTGCCCTTTTCATTTTTTCATAACAGAATTTGTTCATTCAGAATGCATATTGTTCGGTAATGAAACAAACAAGGTATACTTCTACCATAAACACACATCGCCATTCTGGACAAACTTCATGCAAATGTTGAATGATGAATAGCAACCAATCAGATTGTTAATACATGGCACAGTATTTGATGATATCAGTCACTCAGTGAGTTTTAACACTGGAACACACTAGGACTGTACCCGACTCAGAATTTGGCCAGTTGAATCGGATTTGCCTGTCCTGGCCGACGATTCGACTATTCGTTCATGTTTTTTCTCCATGTACATTATCTAGTAATCAGTAAACCAACTTGCATACGGTTCAGATTTGATGTCCTCCTCATTTAGTAAGTCAGCAGAGTCACAGGAACATATTTCTGAACTAAAAGAGGCAGGGCGTATGATGATCGATCTGAACTGGAGCCTGATTTAATTACAGGATATAGCGTCGGGCAGCAGCGCGTATTTATGCTAAACATTAGCGCTTATAGTCCTTTAATTTCACTTTTAACGGCTTCTTCAGTAGGAGGACCCTTTGTCTTCATCCCTCATAAATAATGAACTGCTAAATAAAACCAGATTAGTCCATATTTAAATTTTTTTTAGAAGAATGGTAGACCTGAAACCGTTTATTATATTCCCCGCACTGTAATAATTATCTCTTGTTTATCGGCAGGCATGTTAAGTGACTGTACTTATCCTTAAATAAAAATAATCTCAGCTGTAGACGAATAAATAAACATATCTGTAATTTAGGTTGTAAAATAAAGGAATGTCTTCAGTCTGTTTATCCTTCACTGCAAACAGCCGTTATGTCTAAAACAAAAGTCAGCTCACTCGTTTGAAGCAGTGTTGGATGTCTGACTAACTGAAGAGCAGAATTAGCTTTAATTTGTTCAGATTCTCTTCAAAAGCTCCTCCAGACTTTCTCTGAGACATCGTTCCACCCGTGTTTCTCAGCTTCACAGCTTTAGCTTCCTGCAGCGGTAAACCGCCAGAGCCCAGCTAGAACTTAAATATATATTTATTATTCCCCATTTTAATAATGATAAAAATGTCTTTTTAAATTCTTGAAGTTCTTCTGCATTTTTGTAAGCTTTAGACTGTTTTAGGAGAAATAAAACTCGTCACTGTTGTCAGTCGACTTAAAGGGTCTCCGACTGAGATTCGGCCCGTCAGCTTCTAGAGGGCACTCCTAGATCACACACAGAGGAGATATAACAGTTGAAAAAACTTATAAAAGCGCAACTACAGATTAAAAAAATATAGAAATGACAATCTGACACAAGCAGCCATGTTTTTACCATGCTATTAGGTTCAGAATGTTTTAGTATTTTTAATTTTGGCAATTGCTGTATTGTAATCTGGAAATCCTACAGCTCTCTCAGCACTCACATGTCCCAAAAGTTTAGACACCCCTGGTCAAATTGCAGGTTTTGTTGATTTTCTAGTTAAAAAGGTAACACATTGTTTTTAAATGGACAAATTTCTATTATTTGCTGAGTTTAACATGTTTAACATATGTATGCCCCATAATGTCTGTACAGGGCACATTTTATGCTTTTGTATAATTGAAATAATTTATTTTGTGTCTAAATCATCACATACTTGGTGTTGAGTTGTTAAGTGACCTTTGCTTGAGAGGTCACTACATAGCATATTTACATACAGGTTTACATGCAAGTACATTACATAGCTAAAACTGAGGAAGCCATAAAGTCATTTGTCACGTTTCATAGATAAGGATAGGTCAAAAAATATCAGAACTATATAACAAAGTCTTCATTTTGAGATTAGCAAGCGATCTGAGGAAAATATGTAAAGTTTTAAGTGTACTGTTTCCACAACAGCTTTTTACTTGCTAGCTTGGCATGTTTTTGCTGAAAAATCAGATTTGATGGTTTGTGACCATTACCCAATTTGTGACTGTCTCTCAGGGAGAAGATGGGGGATGGGATTCTTATTAGAACAGCCAGAGATGAGCTGAGCCCCAAGGTAACTCTGCTCAATACTGCCACTTAATTTGGCCACTGGGTTAACCTTTCTCTTTATCACTGCAGGTGTCTGCGGTCAGTGCGGTGGTGAACTGGGGAACCAGTCCCAAACCTTTCATTTTCAGAAACTATAATCACTCTCCAGCTCGCCTCAGTCGGTACGCAGGGGGGTCTGGATATCAGCTTTGGCAGGCAGTGCGAGCTTCTTCTGCTGCACCAGGATACTTCCAGGAGTTCCCTCTGCACAATGATATACATCAGGTCTGACTGATCACATATGCGCCTTGATTGCATACTGTGAACTCAATGTTAAGCAGGGTAAAATTAATCTTACAAATAATAGTACACTGTGTTCAGCATTGGCATAGGTCAGTTCTCAGTAATGTTCCTTCCTGTTTTCCAGGATGGAGGACTCATTCTGAATAATCCCTGTGCCATCGCTGTTCACGAAAGTCGACTGCTGTGGCCCAATCAGCCCTTCCAGTGTATCTTGTCTCTAGGAACTGGGCGATATGACAATGCCAGAAGGGGCTCTGCCACCTCTACCAGCCTGAGAGCCAAAATCAGCAACCTGATCAGCAGTGCCACAGATACTGAGGGTGGGTGTACAGAACACTGATATGGCCCCCTCGATCTAATATGTGCATTTTCATTTTTACCTATATATTCACACTTACCTGGCCATCATTATCTCTGCCTCACATTGTTAAATTGTCAAATAAATATAAAGTTTTATTCAGTAGTGATGTATACAGTGTATTTTTATTTATTTTAAATCAGACACTAAATATTTAAAGCTGCACTATTTAAGACACTTGTCAGTCTGAAGAGCAAAAGACCACATGAAAATTTAAATATGATCTGATTTAGGCCCACAGTTTGAATCATCTTTAAATGTTTTTTTTTTTTTTTTTTTGCTGTTGTTCATCTTTCTGGTTGTAGCAGTTCACAGGACATCAGAATGTGTCAGAAGGAAGCCAGTAATGCATATTGCTACCTGATCGGTTTACCCGCCTAAATTGGGCAGGACGACCAAGCTGCTGAAAAGCGCTCATTCTCATTCTGTTTTCTTGTTCTGTTTTCTTTCTCATGTTCTTTAACCCATTTTCTGGGTGGATTTTCTATCCTAAAACTAGTACACAACCAACTTCTCCAGTCTGTGGTCCAGTCTGAATGAGCTATGGCGTTAGTGTGCTACATGTAGCTTTATCACGGTGCTTGTTTGGTTAAGATTGTTGAGCTTTCTTTAAAAAGGACCTCTACTGTGTTTGTAACTTACTGTGCCATTACACTATCTGTTTACTTACACTGTCATTTACACTATTCATTTCTGTTTAGAGCATCATGTATTGTTTCTACATTATTCAAATTCCACCATTAATAACCATAAGGTTCAAAAGACCACTGGAAAGGTTTCTCCTTTGAACACAAACAAGTACCCCATTATTTTATTCCTATTTCTACCAACTTAATGCAGCTTTAAAATGTATATATATATATATATATATATATATATATATATATATATATATATATATATATATATATATATATATATATATATGTGCGTTTGTATTTCTATAATATAGTAATTTCATGAGGCCATAGATAAAATAAACCAATCTACACCTCTCTGGATACATTCCTGACACATCTAAACATCTTCTTGACACATCTGTTTTAGGTGTGCACACTCTCCTGGATGACCTTTTGGAGCCCAATGTGTATTTCCGCTTTAACCCGATGCTGAGGGCTGAGGTGTCACTGGATGAGAGCAGGCCTGGTGCTCTGCTGCAGCTTCAGGAGGACACCCAGCGCTACTTGGAGCAGAACCAGCCTAAACTGGATCTGTTGTGTAAGGTTCTGGGGGAAGAACGCACAGCACTGGGGAAAACATGGAACTGGATCAGTGGGAAAGGCTGGGAGCTGCAGCAGCGCTGGGGCTGACTGAGCTAAAGACCTGTAATCTTTCTTGTACCAGAAAATGCCTGAACTTTTGGTGAAGGAAGTACAAACATTTTGCACCTTTGCAGGAGTATATCGTAATAGCATATTTTTAGCAGTGTGTTCAAGAAGATTTACTATCATACTTAGTGATACCAGTAAAGGGGGGACGACATGGCAATAAATCCAGAATATACAATATTATGATCCAGTGATAAAAGGATATTTTTATTCAGTGTTTTACATACTGTGCTGCCTTAAATCCAGTTACTCACTGTACTCAATGTAATTATAAATGATCTTTTTTTTCTTTTGCCCCTTACAATGGCAATGAATTGACACAAACATTATATTCAAACCCGAATAGTTCTAGATAAGAAGTACCTAGCAGTTATTAACTGTGTGCTCAATGCGCAAAAGGTGTGCAATAGTGTTTCTGCATTTGAACATGATGGTACATTACACTGTTATTTATGACTGTTAACCAGTTCATAAGCTGATGTATATTTGTTGTCTGATGTCTATGTGTTAAAACAATGTATTTTGTAAATGTTTAGGAACAATTACTTCATATTTATTTACTAAAAAATATCAAATATAAAAAATGTAAGTTTCACAAATGTTTGGACACCCTATTGTTGTATTAGTAGTAACAAATCTAGTGGAATCCATTCTTTCATCTACCAATAAAATATTTATTTATTTATTTATTTATACATGCTGCAGCTGATTTTGCATACACAAACTGGACATAAAGCAACACAAACATATAAGATAGCCTTTTATTATCCCACATGGGGAAATTTGCAGTGCGGAAGCAGAATATACAGTATACAGATACAGAGCAAGATGTAGGCTAAAATGCAAGTTATAAAAAATAAAAGAAATTCTAATATATAAATCTCTATTGTTAGGTAAAAAATAAAACACAATAAGACATAATACAAATTTACATGTGTAATTGCACAGAAATATTGCACAGTTGCTGAAAGTATAGATATTGAACACTCTCTTATACCAGCTACGTTAATACTGGTAATCTTGGCAGTCACCCAAATACAGACCCTATAGGCAGTGCATGAATTATAGAGATGTTGGCCGTCAGTACAGGTTGTATACAGGAGATGAGGTGCAGCAGCAAATATTACACAATAATTCCAAATAGTTCCATTGTACATATACATAGAAATGGACCCATATAGTGTGCTACAGTAGTGAGGGTCTGATGCTCTGCTTGGGAAAGTGCATACAGTTCTTGTGTAGTACATACAAGGCTAAAGCACATGTAGATTTTCTGAGTGAACATAAGTCAACACATCCTATTGACCAGGGGTCCCCCAAAAAAAGTCATGTTGATGGCAGAGATGATGAAGAGGAACCTGTGAAGGTTGACTACAACACTGATGATGAGAAAAGGATTACATCAGTAGAACACAAAGGAGGTACAGCTCATGCTGCTTGACTGTTTTCTGTTTACCATATATCATATATATATATATACATATATATATATATAATTCCATAATAACTATATAGATATACATATACATATACATAATTAAACTTTTAACATTATTTTTCAGTTTTGTGTTTCAGTTTAAACAATTTCAGAATAATAATTAACTTGCGTCTCGGTCAATCACAGTCATCGATTTGCACTAATTGCTGTTCATACAAAGACCACACGAGCACACAAGCAGCTTGTGCTAAGACTTTTGTGTAAATGATTTGCTAACTTTCATTTTAATGAACAGTCTTGGGCTAAATGAGTTTACAGAGCTAAAGTTTTGTTATGTTAAAGATTGCTAAAAGATCTTCCTCATTCCTTCTCAGTAACATCAGACTATATAATGTTGCATCAAATACCTCCATTAGCTCCATCTTCATCTTTTGTCAATTCTTTAACATGTACGTGTACACTGGACATCATTTAAAGCCAGTGTAGTTTTAAATAATATCAAGTTTTATAAAGTTTCATAATCCTCTACAGATGCAGTTACATCCTGATACAGGGGAAGAATATGTTGTAAATTCTGAAGGGGAATTTGTTTATATATATATATATTACTCATATTATTCATATGTATGTAATTTTAGGTATATATGTATGATTTGTATTTATGTATATGTATAATAACTGGTAGAGACATAAGTGAAAACAACCACAAGAGTGGTTTGATGTAAAGGTCTCTAAAATGCATAATTTTACATGATTTGTAAAAAGAACCAGAGGTTTACTGCATCTCCAGCACAGAAATAGCCATTTTATTTACCATCTCGAATGATTAGTGATAAAAGTAAAACAGAGATAATTATGATATAATAAGCCATGTCTGCTTCCCAACTCCCCCTGTGTTCAGATGACATTAAATGCATTTTTTAAGAACATGGTCAAAACTTAAAACTGTCAGACTCAGTGTCTTAGGGACCAGGTAATGCATTTGCAATGTGTTTGTTATCATGTAATAATTAAATAATGCTATTATATAGCTTTTAGAAGCAGCTTTTGACACCTGTTTCCTATCTTTACCATTGTGAGCAATTCTGACTCATTTTTTTTACTAGAATGATGCATTTCTCATCAAACCACTGTGAATGACTTTATCTGAATTTTAATTAATTCTTTAATTATGCAGAAATTCCAGGAAAATAGTGAAATTCCCTTTTAAAGTACATACACAGTAGTTAATTGGAATCTATACATACTTATTTCAATATGGTTTCACAGTATTCTAAAATGTGTGTGTGTGTGTGTGTGTGTGTGTGTGTGTGTGTGTGTGTGTGCGCGTGTGCCCTGCCAGTCACCCTGCCTCTGAATGTGTACATTCTGCTCCCACTCGACCTCTGGCTACAATGGCTCTGAAGGACTAACTCATGGACTTTCCTGCATCCCGGGCTGGAAAGTGACAGTCACTTTGTTAAACATCACCTGAATCAATAAATGGATACTGAAGCGTCAGCTCTGGTAAGAAAGGAATGTTCCATTTTTTTGTATGGTATTATTTATGGTTTCAAAGGCATGGGAATCAGAAACAGAGATGGTGTAGTGAGTGCACTGACTGCACTGCACTGACGCTGACATGCTCTGATGTGTCACCTTGTATAAGTGCAAACAAAGAGATGGCTGTCATTGTCATACATTGTGGTGTATGCTGATGTCATGGTCTTTTCTGACTTTGCGAAAGATGTTTTTGTGAGTCAGCTGCTTTGTGTGGCATGTAGAGGGAGGGCTGATCCTCTCTCTAGCAGCAGGATTGATTCAGTGAGAGTTACAGTAGATATTTACCAGAATCTTTGACACCACTAACATAAAACATGATGTCACTTTTTAATGTTAATACATTAGTACTAGGAAAAAAGCCTAATAGTACTACTAATAGTGAATAGCTCAGTCGTGCACATATGAGGATATTATTATGCTCACTGTTAATGGTAGGTGATGTAACAACTAAAACATAATACTCTAAGATTTGAGTTATGTATCATAATATTATATATTTAATTATATAATTACATATTAATATAGCATTAAGCTCCAAAAAGGTATATATTGTGGTACATATTGTGTCTCATGAAAATGCCTTCAGGTATTGTGATATTATTTTTATGCCATATTGCCCACCCATAGCTTAAATCAGAAGAGAGTGTGGGTTGCTGGAAGTGGATATATATTTAATAAGGCAGTGGGCAGGCTAATTAAAATGCGCTGTCGTTAATAACATGCTTACAGAATGAAATTTAGACAGCCCATCAGCAGAAATTTGGTCTGAAGGATGCTCAGTATCTAGTGATTGAATTTTGATACCCAGCCTTATTAGTGACACAACCTAGAGATTCAAATTTCAATCATTTTCAATCATACATGGAAAACTAAGCATGTTTAACATACGCATAGACCAGAGTGAGCCTAATGGTTAGTGTTCATCATAGACACTGGAAGAATGCTACACTTATTATTTGTCATTAATGAGGCTATTTAAAAAACCCTTGTACACCCTACAAAGACGAAGAGCAGTAGCCTCACCAACTGTGAAACTTTTGTAGTGCAAAAAACTTGTTTCCTTATAAAGAACCACAGTTAAACCATAAACACTGTAGTCATGAGATAAAGCTGACTCTCAGTTTTGGCCATGGATTTTAACCAAAACTGCAGTTACGTAATTTCTATCATTTTCATGAGAGATCATGTTTCTGAGCTTACACCATCGACTACTCTAACTCCACACATGCTGATGGCAGGCTGAGCGCCTGCAGAGGCTTTGCTGCAGGGCTGGAGCTGAGAGGATAGAGGCCTTGTTGTCCTGCCCTCAGAGGAAATGGTTCACTGAGCGCTCGTGCTCTATGCTGTGCAGTCTGGTGCATGGCACTGCCCCGCCGCTGATGTCATGCCTGGTGTCCAGGATACTGTAGGGCCAGGAACCATCAGCAGGGTTAGGTCACTCTTCTGCTTCAGGTCCATAGCCAAGCATCCTGAGACCTTTCTGTGTTCTGTCGTGACACTGATGTATTATGGTGTCTTATTCATGAACGCCGATGTCATGCACCCAATATTACTTATCCTTTGATCCCGATATTTGGATAAAATGAAATATTCTTAACGTCTGGTGCCGATCATGATTTAAAGGAGGATCTGTGTGTTAGTGATGGGATTTCTAATAATATATTACAATCTGAACAGTGAATAGCAGGCGTGGGAATCCTCTAATGCCCCACAATACGATACTATCCCAGTTCTTAAGTCACAGAAGAATATTATTGTGATTATTATTGTAGAATTATTATTGTATACATGCGATAACGTTTCAATATTGTATATTATTAGTTCTTTTTAACTTTGCACTCTTAAAGTCCTATAGGAATCCACTGGCCTTGACATTCACATATCCCAAAATGGTTTTTGGTTTTACTACTGTATTATAATACCAAAAGTATTTTTTTTATTTGCAATTTACAGTATAAAATATGAATAGTTGGTGGCCATGAATCAATACGATACTAACAGACAAAATGTCCTGATTACATGCTGCAACACTTTTTACCCCACCCCTAGTAGCAGTAGTATTACTGGTACCAACTTACTGTTACTAATCCTGGGAACCTTAAATATGTCACTGATATCATAACAGGTCCAAGTACAGTAAGCCTACATCTGAAAACAGTGAAGTGTACTCGTTCTGTCCAGTGAGCATGTGTGGGTTAGGAATGTGTCTCTAGGCTTGATCGCCGTTTCTCTCCTACACTGCCTATCTCTCCTGCTTTTTCCTCTGGAGCACTCTGAAATTAATACGTCATGTAAAGCTTGAAAAGTCCATTTTGGGGACTTGTTTGGGCTGCCTGCCTCAGTCTCATTAACCACACTTTTTTATACATGCTAGTAAATTATACATGTAAATTACACATCTTAAACTTGCTCCATCTAAAGCTAGAAACTCTCCCTGCTTTTGGAGGAGTCATGGGATCATGCTGCATTTTTATTCTTCAGCAGAAACAAACATTTCATTCAGTGAGCCAGCTCCATTTTTCAAAACCAAACAATGAGGCCCACACATTGATGTCATGATCAAAAAGAATGCAAATTTTTTTCTCTTTTTTGCCGCTTGCTGTTCTGTTGCCGGGAGCGGTTTACTATTTTGAAAATTAGTAGAAATGTGAAAGATTTATCACAGAACCATTACAGTGTTTATTCATGTTTGTTGGCTTCTGCTGAGGCTTCACCTACAGTGAAATCTTTCTTATCAAAAGTTTTCAAAACATTCAGCTAGTTAGCCCTTTCCCATCAGGTAATGCTGAGAGATGAGAGATGTTGTGTTACAGAAATCGCTGCCAGTTTTTCCCAGAATGTATTCATGTTGAACCTGCTATGGCAGACAAATAAAGAAGACGCACAGTATATGTAAATTAGTGTTCTCGTTTTCAGTCAGTCAAGCGTTCACGTGAGAGAGAGAGAGAGGAGGGGGGGAGAGACAGAGAGAGTGGGGGATGGCATGTCATTCATGGGGCATGAATAGGGTGGGTAAGAATCAGGAGACAATTGCAAACAGAGAGAACATTAGTTGGAGTGGCTTACAGTGAGGAACCATCTGCTGAGATATTAATTTTTTGGAGCCTGTTATTTTCCATTATCATGGTGTTCATGGTGGAGTGGTGGAGGTGGATATCTATGACAGAACTACCCAGAAAAGAAGAAAACTGAGTATTGATGTAATAACTAATTATACCTGAGGACATGTCACATTGAAGGTAACAGTTTGAACCTGCACAATTATGACAAAAAGGTAAAGTCTTTTTATAATATTTTATTTTCCTTTCCTTCAGTTATCGTGATGAGCTGGAGAAATAGATGGTTCAGGAGCTCTGAAATCTGAATGCTTCTGTCTAACCTGGTAGGCCTTCAACTTCCACACTTATTTTTCTTCTTGTTGTAAAGTACTGACAAGTGGAACTGCTGAACAGGCTCTGGCCTAATCAGGATTAGCAGGATGTTTTTATATAGGGTTTAATATTTTATCCACTTTTTGACAATATGATGTTATATCCAGAGGCTGTATTAGTCATGTTAAGGTATTAGAATATACTGTGTGGTTGAGTGTTGTGTGCTCTTAAATCAAGTGGGTATCACAGTTGAGCTCAGTCATTTGCCTTGTGCCAGTGATAACGACAAATACATTTCTGAGCCTTTTGACTGTTTATAGAGATTTATATATATATATATATATATATATATATATATATATATATATATATATATATATATATATATATATATATATATATATATATATTTATCACTTATATTTACTGTGATCTAGGTAGAATATATGGCAAGTCTTGTCACTATGATATAAAGGCTAGCACTTTAACACCCAGTTTAAGCTGTGCCAGAAGGAAGAAGGGAACAGAGCCATTCTAAATGATGTGGGAAGTTCATTCCTTGACTAAGGGTTGAGCATGCCAAATAGTGGGAATCTCATCCTACAAGTATGATCTCAGCAGAGCAGTCAGGCTGATTGTTGTAGTTTAGACAGATAGAGGCTCTCTGAATGCTTTGTAGGGTAGAAGTCATATGTGGTAGAATGCTTTTTCCGATGGATTTCTAGTCTTGGAATGAGCAATGCTTGATTAAGCATTGGTCAGTGTTAGGGTTCAGAAATGGTCTTTTGTCCAGAGGAAGAACTCGTAGAATTTGGTAGTGCTTATAATATACTCAAAGTCAGGCATGGTAATGTGGAAGGGTCTATGTTGACTAGATCTGTGACTAGATCTGTCTTATTGTTTTATAGAAATCAAGAGAAATAGAAATGTATGTCATCTCTCCAGCAGTGGCCATGCAAGCGCATCAGACCTAGTGATTTAGTATTTATGGTGAGCTGTAGTGGAATGCACGGTAGTGTTTTGTTTTTGGCTGATGTTCTGCAGTGTGCTAGTTGGACAGATTTTCCAAGTATATGACGTAAACCATTGAAAGGCATAGTTCTCAATAGTCTTTAAGTTGTGTAGAAGTCTGAATCGGTTGGACAGTGCAGACATCTGAGTTGATTAGATCTGAGTGGATTCACAAACTGATATTCACAGTTTCCGCAACTGAAAAATGAGCTAAATAAGGACAACTTGGTTTGTCTTCTTTTGCACTAAGATCTTTTGGTCAAATAATATTTTGTTTCTCTGTTAGAGCTGCTAGGCAGTGAGTTGCTGGTATCGGTGCTGGCTGTCCCAAACAGAAATGAGGACTGAAAGTTGGTGGGAATTTCTGGCCACATTTACAATCCTGATATGGAGGGATGTGTCTGCAATGGAAATCCCCCCTGATGGTGAGCCACGAAACAACAAGAGATGCACTAGAGATGCATCTATGTTACATTCATACAATGCATTTTGTATCCCTTTAAAGCTGAACTGGCTTTCCCTGGTGTGGTGCTCTAATGGAATGCAAGACTGGCTAGATCTGATTTTAATTCAGTATGAATGAATTGGTGTAGTTTTTCCTGATAAGTCTGATAATAACAAGTTAATGACCTTCAATAATTCACTGAACCCAATACTTCCTTAGAATCCAGCTGCTCAATTGTGGCTTTGTCTCTTGATCCTGACATGTACACCCGTTCCATTTTTATCTGGGCTATTTGTACTAATTAGAGAAACCGGCACAAAACATTCTCTTTTATCTTCCATGTTGGCAGTCATATTCCTAAAGTTATTCCTAAAGTGCATTACAGAACCTCCTCTTGAAAGATCCAGCTTGGCAGTGAGCATGTCCATGATATTTATGTGATGATGTTCATGTTTTTAATGTTCTGTGTATGACAATGTATCCATGTGTGTATAACCTTTCATCACAGTGAGACAGCCTCCAATGATAACTAAGCAGAGCATCCAAGATTACATTGTGGAGCCATCTGACCCCATCACAGTGGAGTGTGAGGCCACTGGAAACCCTCCACCCATGTATGTGACGCAGTATAACATTTATTGCAGTGTTCCCCTCTTTTTATTCTGTTCTTTATTTTTGCATCTGTTTTTTTTTTGCCTTGCTATTTAAAAACCTTAATCCTGTCATATGAAAGTCTTGTAGCCTCAAAGTGGTTATTTGCTATTGTAGCCTACAGGTGCCATAGAATTAATCTATTCAGCATTTTAAATTGATGTTAACAGACAACATATGACTTTGGTCTTGACAAAACCGCCCAGATGCCATTCTGCATGCCCTTTTACACCCTATGGTTTTCTCTTTTTTGGTGAGCTTATTATTAAATTTGGTGAGCTCTGCTCTGATTGGCTGGTTTACAGTAAGACACAGTGATGATTACGACAGACAGGAAAATAAAATAAACCCCAGTGTAAACAAGCTGGTTATCTTACAATTTAGTAAGCTATATAATCATTAGTTACTTGGAGCTCCTAGTTGCTAATGTTACCTATACTTGCTACTTGCTTTTGATCTCAAGAACACAAAGTAGATTAAAATCACAGCATGGCTGCTACTTACTGACTGTGTGCAGTGTCAAAGCAAGGCCTGCTTGATATTGTTATAAGGATTGAGAAACTGTCCAGTGTGAAATGTGCAGAGCCAAATAAAGTCTCTTAATTAAAGTTGTCCAGGATTCCGTTAAAGATGTGGCCATTCCAAAGCTGGAATAGAAAATTCAGAAAATTCCTTTCCATTGGCATTCCATTAAACTGATAATAAGAAAGGCAACAGTAAGCTTGTTTAAAGATGAGCATCAACCATGCTCACTGACAGTTTAGGAAGTGTATGAGGGGTGCTGACATTGCCTTTACACCCTCAGACCATAGATGTCTCCCCAGAGGCCTCTGTTTCTGTTTCCGTTACTCTATTGTTGTTGTTTTGCTGAGAAGTTTGGAATGTGACAAATTCAAGGTATGTCAGCTTTAGGTACCAAATTAAAAAGTAATGTAAATATTTAATTAGTTCATTTGTTATTAAATGTATGCATTAGCATAAATAAAAAAAATGAATAATAAAATTAATTTATTTAAAGGCCATTCTTATGACAGTGACAATAGGCATATTCTATTATTAAAGCTTTATAAATCTGATAATTTCTCAAACATGCAGTAGAGACTGGTGTATTAAGATCACAACACAACCAAACTCCTCTGTGCTACTTCTGTCTGCTGCTGCAGATTCACATGGACACGGGATGGAGTGTATCTGAACGTGGCACGTGACCCTCAGGTCTCCATGAAGAGACGTTCTGGCACACTGGAGATTTTTTTCTGGGGACGACCTGAAGATTACGAGGGCGTATACCAGTGTACTGCTACTAATGAGTTTGGCTCGGCTGTGTCCAATCACATTCATTTGCGTGTCTCCAGTAAGTCTCAACAATACGAATGCATGCACAAACACAATGTGGTTCTGGGACAAACTCTCTTTTTCATTCATTCGTCTGTTGCTCTAATGAACACTCTATATGTTCAGGATTTGGAGTCAAAACAAGAATTGAACATTTTTTATATATTTTACTGTCATTTTATTGAACAGAGGCTCGTACGTGGCTGAAGGAGTACTTGGAACCTGTGTCCGTGTTTGTGGGACTTCCTCTTATTCTGCCCTGTAATCCTCCAGTTGGCCCACCCAGGCCCCAGACCTACTGGATGAACAGCTGTGAGTACCAACTGCCTCCACTGTGAAGGAACAATGGTCTCAGTCATGTTTACAATAGTGCCAACTCATTTTAAACAGGCCCAAAAAAGTGCACTAAACTCCCTTTTTCCATTCTTTCTTTCTAGCAATGGTACCAATCAAGCAGGATCGCAGAGTATCAATGGCTGAGAACGGAGACTTGTACTTCTCCAGTATAGTTGCTGAAGATTCTCTTACAAACTACGTCTGCACAGCCCGCTTTCCTAACTCCAATACCATCCAGCAGAAGCCTCCTCTCATCCTTCAGGTGCTCACAGGTATGAGAAGCTCAATAACACTTATTCTAATTTTGCCCGTAGGTGTTTGTGTGTGTTCTTCTGAACCTCGACTTAACGTCCGATAAATAATGAGCGATCTGAGAAAAGCCTGGGCTGGGTGGTGGCATTCTAACAGGATGAATTGTAATGCAGCAGTCATATTCTGGTTGATGTATCATCACTATGTGGTTACAATCGTATTATTTTGTGAAAGCACTTCATGACGAATGGATATTTCTGTTGGCATTAAAGCTCGCCCATTTCCGTTTCTGACAGATTAATGATAGTGTTGCACATCTAAGGCATTTTGCAGAATCTAAACTAGATGTAAATCTCTGAGATGCAGTATAATGTTTTTTTAAGAAATAAAAAACAGAATAAATATGCCACAACAAGGGTTATGAAGAAGAAGCTGACATATGCTGATTCCCAGCATCAGCATAAACATAGTAGCATAGCCCTCATAGGCTTTTTATAGGGGTCTACAGGTGGTGCTAGGGACTGTGTACTACCCACTGCACGTTGCTGCAGGAGATCAGGCAGCTGGAACATAATTAAATACTATAATTCCCATTGATTTTTGGATCCAAAGCAATGACCCCATAAGGCTAGAAGGGGTTTACATACATTAAGCTTTATCCTCCTCCTATTAAGGGTCCATTTTAGTTATGAAGCTTAGTTACGGCAGAGTCTAGATTCCTTACAACAACATTACTGTTTATTGGCAGGAGAACCATGACTTTCTGCTTCTAACTCTCTAATACAGTATAGGTACAGATTCCGGCCTCAGCCAACAGACAACTCTCCAGCACTGATTGTTCCTCCTTCATGCTGGTACTGACCCACTAACGTTCCTCCATTTTTTGTTGGCGATGCAAGTTTGAGTTTTGAGTTGATCAGTGCTTTTTTCATTGTTCAGCACGTATGGCGGCTCAGATTGCTCCCAAATTCATGAAGCCTAGAGGAACAGCCAGCACCCAGATCGCCATGCTGGGAGAGGAGCATGTCTTGGAATGTTTTGCTTCTGGAGTGTAAGTCACTGTAGACTTTGTTCTTGAAAACCTGACTGATGTTGTGGTCCTTAAATGGGGATAATTCTTGGTTACTTTATTATAACACTGAAGCATCAGTAGCCCTGCAGTGATCCTAAACTGTCTCTTTTACTCTCTCTGCTATCTCAGTCCAGCTCCCTCCATCAAATGGAGCAAAAACTGGGAAGCCTTGTCCATGGAGGGCATGAAGCTGGAAAACTTCAATAAGACTCTGCGCATTAAGAAAGTCTCTATGGAGGATGGAGGCGAATATATATGCACCGCCACCAACAGGATGGGGAGCCTCGACCACATCATCACTGTCAAAGTTAAATGTAAATTCAGATAAATGTCACATTCAGTACCACTCGGCTGCACCATAGACAGACCATTCAAGAATTTGGCTGAGAGTTTTTTATGCCTCTCTCTCTCACTCTTTTTGTAGCGACTCCATTTTGGGTGGAGAAACCAGAGAACCTTATTTTGTCTCGAGACGACAGTGGGCAGATAGTGTGTCAAGCTGATGGAATCCCCAGACCTCAGATACGGTGGTTGGTTAATGGAGAACCTATAGAGGGTAAGAGACATTACATAACATGACATTAGATGAATAAATAATCTATCTGTCTGTGTATTTGTTCAACCATCTGTGCATCCATCCATCTGTCTGTTCCCCATTGCTCCATCCCTTCGACTATCCATTCATCCATCTATGCAATGTCTGTCTGTGTGTCTTTTAAAGTTTTTTTTTTATCCGTCTGTCTGTTGCTTTTCCAGATGCTCCTAAAAGTCCAGGCAGACAGGTATCAGGAGACACTCTAATATTTCGCTCTGTGGTACCAGACAGCACAGCTGTGTTCCAGTGTAATGCATCCAACCAGTATGGCTACATATTGGCCAATGCCTTCCTGGCAGTTATGGGTAAAAGATTCAGAATTCAGATTCAAATCAAGAACCTATAGAGAGCTCATTGTTCTCAGATGTGACATCCCTCTCTCCTGTGTAGATATGAAGCCTCGTTTGCTGGGTTTCAGAGACCAGCTGGTCAAAGTGACAGAGGGGTCCCAGACTCTTATGCACTGTCCATACTTTGGATCCCCGAAACCAGACTTGCGGTGGTAATAACACTGTTATGGAGAAGTTATTTATGCTGGAAATGAGAGATGTCTGTTTACCAATAATGTGTTTGTGTGTGTAGGTCTAAAGGTGGAGTGGGTTCATTAGAGGGCGGTCGTTATAGTGTTCTTGGTAACGGGACACTGGAGATCAGGCGTACAAAGCTCCAAGACCAGGGCACGTATCTTTGCATTGCCAGTAATGTCATTGGGCGAGATGAGATGGAGGTACAGCTGGAAGTCAAAGGTGAGCCTCTGTATCATTTTGGAGTTGGCTGGTCACCAGGAGCGGTGCAGTCACAGGAGACAAATTCGACACCATAAATACAATCCTAAAAGAATAGTATTTCTATATATTACAAAGTGAGATAACCTAGATTATACGACATTAGATTACATAATATTTCCCTACTGTTATGTAACATGGTGTGTTATAGTACATGCCCAGATGTATGGATGGGCCACATCTGGCAAAGATATGGCACTGCTGGCTTAATATCTGTAGTGGCAATTTGCAGTGAGCCAAAACTGGCCCACATATTTAAAAGATGCATTTTCCCATCTTTCTCAAAAGTATGCACCTCTGAGTTCTCAGAGTTGCCTACTGTAGTTTCTTTTCTTGCTTGCACAGAAGGATGGAGTCAGGAGACTGAAGGTTGGAGATGTTGGAGTAGTTTATATCAAGGCGATCGCAGTTCACTCACATCTCTCATCCACAGCCAGACCAGTCCAGTACAATCTGAACTCAGCCCAACTCAGTCCTATGTAGTCCTGCTGTCCTACGCAGTCCTACTCAGTCTGAAGACAGAACCTTGTCACAGAGGTTTTATACACAGTGTCACCACACCCGTAAGATTCAAAGACGATGTGTCAGCTGTCCTTATTTAATGTCAACAGATGGTCAGTTGTCCTTCAAGTAGTGTTAGATCTATGACCTGTAGAACCCTGAGGGCAATATTCTCTTAGGGGCTCTATGCTGTTCTCATGATGCAGCTGTTCCTCACATGGTAAACATATACACACTTGTATACATACACACTTCTACACAAAACACACTTGTATACAAAACACTGATATCCAGCACTACTTTTGGCTGAGACGTGGCTCTTGCAACCAGGAGCACTTTGCCCAAGTTCAGTAAGTCTGTGCGGTAATTAAGAGGGCCAGAACAGTTTTGTAATTTGGGTAATATCTCACTTTATTGCTCTTTAACTCCTTATTCTTATAATTGTAATGGACGTGCAACCATTTTATTTTGCCAATACGTATTAAAACATGACCTGCATTATTTGTATATTTTGACTAGAATTATAAGCTTGTATATTTGTTTCTTCCAGAGCCAACTAAAATCCTACGCAGCCCACACAATGTTATTGTGGTAAAGGGGAGCTTGGCACGCTTTGACTGTAAGATCCAAACTGACCCAACCCTGGAGGTGACTGTCACTTGGCTCAAGGACAAAAAATTCCTGATCTTAGGTAGAAGGTACATGAAGCCATTTACAATCACTCCAATTTAAATAGATCATATCTTCAGTGTCACTGTCACAGAAAAGCATTCCTGTCAAAAGGTACATGTGACTTACGTGGCTGTGTAAATGTGTAGGATGACGAAGGATGAGGACTCTCTGAGCATCGCTGACGTGTATAGAAGAGATGAGGGCGTTTATACATGCAGAATTAAGACAGAAGTGGAGGAGATCAGTGTATCAGCCAAACTTACTGTGATGGGTATGCATACGCCAATTATATCCAGATGTAAAGAGGGAACATGAGCACTAATCTCCTTCTTCTCTATGTCTAAGACCGTCCTGACCCCCCTACTGACCTAGAGGTGTCAGATCCATCAGAGAGAAGTGTCAGACTTACTTGGATTCCAGGGCTGAGCAACCATAGCCCTATTAAAGGTAAACATACATGTTGTGGTAAATCATTTATTATAGAGTTATTTATTATTTAAAGGACTGGTTTGGCCAAACATCTTAAGTCACAGTCAGAGATCAGACTTACTTGGAGAATTGCCAATGAGTTCAATTTGAATCCATTACAAATATGCAAAGACTTTGATTTTACAAGTCTGCTAGGTAATAATTCACCCAGGTATTCCCTCATTGATGGTTTCCCTGTTTGAATCATTATTGCAGTAATTTAATAACAAAAGCTGGTTTCTTTTCTGTGACCAACAGAAAACATGACTAATAGCTAAAAAGCTTTATTTCACCAAAATCCACAATCCTCATTTCTAACTACTGGAATCCACAATAATTTGGCTTTTTTATGCTTTTGGCTTTTTTAAACACTGCCCACTCTGTCAGACACTCCCACCTCTCCTGGTCGACCTTGCAGATGTAAAGTCAGAGTCAATAGCTAATCTGTTGCTGGTTATCCTTTAGCCCTTCACCTGCGGTCACAGGATGCTGCTCACAGGACACTGTTGGCTAATAGTTTTGGTCGATAGACTGATCTCAGTCTAGCAGTGACACCAAGGCATTTAAAAAACAGAGCTCTGTGTCTGATCCACTCATACCAGCGAATGAATAGGCCGGTCATTGTATAAACCATATTAAATGTGCATTAACATGGCTACATAAAGGTGACGTCATGTAGCCACAAGAGCCACAACGTCATTTCAGGGCAAATTAGCTTAATATCACTCCTACCCCTGATAAGACGATTTAGTCTATCAAAAATCCTAATTAATATGTTAATACAGGCAATATTTTCTGATCAGGACATTTACACTATCACACTATCCTACCTTTTAGCTTGTTTCAGACTTCTAGAGATGGCTGGATAATCTCAGGGGCGATTTAATGGCTTCCGCCATGTTTTCCCTGACACAAAATAAACCCATGGTGCCTGCTATGCTTGCACACATGTGTCTGGGACTCTGTTGGTAACTTTAGTTGATGCTAGACATTGTTTAATGATTTTCAAAGCAAGTGTTTTAATCGAGCATGGTTTTAATAATAAATAAAATTTTAACTGGTAAAACTAACCACTGGGAATCTGATTGAGGTTTACCAGTAACTGTTTCGTCACTATTCAGAACCACGACTACTCTCATATAATCCTGAAGTAAACATCTGAGTGATGATATTTAGGCTTTTTTGTTGTTATTTAGGAAACTTATACAGATGTTTACACATGATCCCACACGAGTTAGTTAAACTGTGTCTAAATTACATTACAGGAGCCCCTTTAAACCAGCTCGAATATGGCTGTACAAATATATATATATATATATATTTCCCCATACCCCATATTTACTCTTGTAGTTTTAGCCTGGTGAGGTATAAGCATTCAGTACTTGTGGCTACGGTAGGCTTGTGTCTCCAGTATTAAACTAAAGGACCCAATCAAGCGCATCAGCTACATTTAGGGAAAATATTTTACTTTTGTATGTATATTTAAATTTCGTTAAAACAGGGCAAATTAATCACACATATAATTTAACCTACACTGATGTTACAAACAAAATAATATGGATGTATATGGGGGGGCGTATGCTGTAATGTAATGTGAAATCTTTCTTTCAGAATATCTGGTGCAGTATACTGAAGACCTCCTTGCTGACTATTGGCTCGTACCAAGTGGCTGGAAGAACCTGACCAGTTACCCTGGTCACCTGAACTCTGTTATGCTAAAGCTCACGCCGTTTGTTGAGTACCAGTTCCGAGTTATCGCTATCAATTCCATTGGCCCCAGCAGACCAAGCAAGCCGTCTGTCTATTACGAGACTGGTGGAGCAGGTAAGTAAACACTGTCTATGGAGGAACAGTAATTGTTCAATAGATTTTCACTGTTATTTGCACCAGATTAATAATTAAAACTATAACTGTCAGTGGTGCTGGAGCAGGAGGTGAGGAAGTAACTGTCTCTGTGTTAAATGTTTTCAGTGCCGGATGCTATTCCAAGAAACATCAAAGGGATGGGAACTGGAGTGTTCAGAAATAACATGGAGATCAGCTGGGAGGTAATGGATGGATAGATGGAAGGAGGAAGGGAGGGAGGGAGGGAGGGAAATCGCAAACTTGTTCACCACAGCATTAAATCAGCATTAAAATATGTACTCAATGACAAAAAAAATAACACACCAAAACGTTGTTAAGATCAAATGACACACTATATGTATAAATATCATGATGATAGATATCTGTGATTACAGTATTAGCGTGAGATAATACGTATATCAGGAAAAACTGACAGTAGGCTCTAGTACCGTGTTGGACCCTCTCTATGGCTGAGCATGGAGGCATACAAGTTCCATATGGCATCCTGTGGCAGATTTGCCCACAGAAGTTGCAGCCGGGCCTGTAGATTCTGCACACTCATAGGTTGCCAAAGCTGGCGTCCCAGCTGGTCCCATAAAGGCTTGATCGGTCGATAAATCTGGCAGCCGGTCAGGCCAAGGACGTGATGCAGTGGCTGGCTGTCAATGGCAGGACACATAATGGGCACCATGATACCAAATGTCCTTCTCCTCAGTGCCTGGAAATGGTTCAGGCAGAGACAGGAGGTGTGTAATTATGGTGTCACCTGTGTCTGGATGGTGGACAAGGAAACTGCAAATCCTCTCTACTGGTGGTCTGTTTGGGCCGTCTGGAACCTGTTCACTGTGTGTGCGTGTCCTCAGACCAGACCTCACCTGTAATCATTTACATAACAGCCTAAAACCTGACTGCATGCCAAGTTTTTCGGCAATTCGACATTTCCGTCTGGGTGTGTTAGTTTTTTTTGTCAGTGAGTGAGACATCAAATATACATAGATCATAAATATTTATGTGATATACACTATATATAAGATACTAGATGATACTAGATAATACAATGCTTATTATTCAATATTTCACATACTGTAAACAGCTGATTATGCTCTCTTTGTAATGAAACTGTGGTGTGCTGTGTGTCAAGCCATTGGAGTACAGAGAGTGGAACGGGCCAAAGCTCCGCTATTTGGTGTGGTGGAGGCGGCGAGACTCCAGAGAGGAGTGGAAGAACTACACCACCTTCTGGTGGTGCAGTCATATCATCTATGAGACAGACACCTTCACCCCCTACGAAATAAAACTGCAGGCTGCCAATGACTTTGGCCTCGGGCCAGAATCCCCTGTTGTCATTGGCTATTCTGGAGAGGACCGTGAGTACATTTCTTTACACCGAAATCTACAAAAACAAGGGGGGTGCTCATGTTGCGTTAATGAAACTCAGGTAAATTTGTTTAATACGGGTAGTGCACCAGGAATCATAACTCCACCTACAAATACTCTTATACTCTCTCATACTTACTGAGAGAAGATCTGGACACATGAGTTGACATTTTACAGTGCATGGCAATTACTAATGTCAGACATGATGTGGTAAACAGGTCCGACTACTGCTCCCACTGACCTGCGGGTATCAGATGTTGAGAGCACAACACTGACAGTGCACTGGCAGCCTGTCCCCCGAGCCAGCATCATGGGAGAGATTAAGGAGTACACGGTGAGTACACTGTGTTTTATACACCATAATTCACTTTTACACAATCATTTACCTGTCTCTCTTTCTAATTAAAAAGTTTACAGTCAATTATACAGTTACAGCTATGTAGCTGTATCTTTAAAACCAATGTACATAAAAAAGTAACTGGCTTAAACTTAACATTTTGAGTTCACTGACCTTATACTGAACAATATTAACAGAAGAAAAAATATTCTAAATATATAGATGCTAAATATATAGAACATTAGTGTTGGACAGTCAGGAAGTAGATGTTTATGGTGCTTAAGCGTATCTTCCCCGAAGTGCTTCCATTCCGGAGCACTTTTTACTTTAACTCCACTACATTCTCACTAAATTCTTTAAAACAGAATTTATAATAGTTGGTACTATGACAGCTGTCTCTGCTTACTCCGACTGTGTGCTTGTTGTTAGCGACACACCAGTCACCTCGTCCACTACTGTGCGAAACCTTGGTGTCCTGTTTGACCCTTGCCTTAGTTTTGCTTCCCAGATTACATTTCTGACAAAGTCTGCATTTTTCCATCTCCGCAATAATGCAAGGCTCCGCCCACTGCTTACTTTGAAAGATGCTCAGACTTTGGTTCATTCATTTATTACATCTAGGCTAGATCATTGCAAATCTCTGTTCCGTAGTCTACCCTCCAAAACACTTCGCCCTCTGCAGTACATTCAAAACTCCGCAGCCAGAGTCTTTGTACGCACCAAGACGTCCGTGCACATCACCCCCATCCTTCTTCAGCTGCACTGGCTACCAGTTACAGAGCGTATCCACTGTAAGATCCTGCTCCTGACCTTTAAAGCCCTGCACAGACTAGCACCCACCTATCTGTCAACCCTCCTACATCTTTACGTCCCATCACGTAAGCTAAGGTCTTCTGACTCTGGTCTCCTGGCTGTTCCTAGGTTCAGGCTTTCCTCTATGGGTGGCAGGTAGTTTAGTGTTGCTGCCCCCACACTCTGGAACTCCCTGCCTTCATCTATACGCACTTCACCCTCTCTTTCCATCTTCAAAACTCATTTAAAAACTTACCTTTTCTCTAAACATTTTCAGTGTTCATGATTCATTTTTTTGTTTGTTTGTTTGTTTATTATTGTGTTTGTAAAGCGTCCTTGGGTTTGTGAAAGGTGCTATAGAAGTGTAACCCATTATTATTATTATTATTATTATTACATTACAAAGTCAAATATCTTACTCTCACTTCACTACATTATGGCCAAATCTGTCCTTCCTTTTGGCTTAAATGTGGATAAAAGCATAACGTGTAAAACCCAAAGAATGTACAGCGAGCACACCAATCAGGCTACAGAATGTGCTCTGCTTGGACCTTGTTCTGTTGGACAGAGCTTGGTTTTACTTAATGGAAGCTTCCCCTTCAGTATTTCATGTTATGATAACTTTAATTAATTAATCAACTAATTACTGACCTTCTATTAAAAGATTGGTGACAGAGTGACTGAGTAACTCTAGAGTCTTTTCACCTAAGAGCTGATTAAGAGTCTTGTTCCAGAAATGATAAAATGACATTAGAGCCATAATACGTCATGCTACTGTTACATTTGAAGACAAATACTTCTGTACTTGTGGGCCAATTGGAGCGTTGCAATAATTTTTTTTTCACTTACCAATAGATATGAACAACACTGAAAAATTTATTTTGTTTAGTTTCCGTAAGTGGATTGTATGGAATGGGGAGTGATGCTTAATGTTACATTGTACACTTATATTTTAATATCTCAATACTCCGGTTTTGCTTCTATGAATATCCACTTGTCTGATTTAGGCCACTGCGCTATCGTTGTATGTTGTCTGATCTTTGCACTTTGAAGACCATGCTGAGAGCCACATGTTTTGGCAATGTACATCCACAATCCTAATCAATTTATAAAATTCACACAACATCATATTTATTCATAAGCCTGATGACATGTTCCCAATGGTGTTATGCAGGTGTACTACTGGCGAGAGACTAGCCGTCTGCCTCATCACCCTGTTAGCCGGAGGATCAAGTCTAAGAGCTTTAAAGCAAACGGGCCAAGGCTGTCTGGTACTCTCACTGGTCTGATCCCCTACAGCAACTACATGATGTACATTGTAGTGGCAAACAACCGTTACGAGGGTCCACCCAGCAACAGGATTGAGTTCCAGACACTTGAGGGAGGTACTGACTGCTGTTGTCATTGCACTACTGGAGTCAATAGTGATAGATATCTACATACAGACAAAGGTATTTATCTCCGTTTTCTTTTTCACCAGTGCCATCCGTCCCCAGGTCGTTTAGGATCATGCACAGGCATTATGACACAATCTACTTGGACTGGGAAGAGCCTGCAGAACCAAACGGCCTATTGACTGGATACATCCTTAAGTATCAGACATGTGAGGACATGTACTCCCTTAAAAACAAAGGGTCCCCAACGGTTTAGATTAATGGTTCTTGGAAAACAAGGGTGGTATCGAATCTTTACATTAAAAATTTGTTTCCTAGTCAAAAAACTGTGATCTTTAATTTGAGGCCTTTAGGTGCGCATTCGACATGGTATGGTTTCTACAACATTATGTAACGTCACAAAATTAGCTATATATAAACTATATATACGTCACAATACTACCCCGCCCTCAGGATGTCCTACTTTTTGGAGGTGTGATGTGCTTTTTTGGGGTTATGTAAGAAGGCACTCTGGTTTAACGGGTAATGTCTCTTTATGTGTAGTGAACGTGTCTGTGGGAGAGAGGATGCAGGTGGAGCACATTCCCCCCAACACAACCTACTTCTCTCTGCGACGTTTCGACCGCTACACTCGTTACAAATTCTCTCTGGCAGCCCAGACGCAGATCGGAGTGGGGGAAGCGGTCACAGAGGAGTCGCCTCATTTCACAACTGAAGGTAAGAACATAGACCCGCACACTCTAACACAGAAAGTCTAAGTGCTTTAAAAACTAAATGGATTTGTGTGTGTGTGTGTGTGTGTGTGTGTGTGTGTGTGTGTGTGTGTATGTGTGTGTATGTTCATGCTTGAACAGAATACACCCGGGAGCAAGTGGATATAGCCACTCAGGGATGGTTCATTGGCTTGATGTGTGCCATTGCCCTCCTGGTACTCATTATGCTCACAGTCTTCTTCATCAAAAGGAGTCGTGGAGGAAAGTACCCAGGTACAATAAATGCACCATTATACAGGCTCTTTAAAGTAAATCTCTTAGGTACAATACATGCACCATTATACACAAGATATTTAAAGAAGATCTCTCAAGTTCAGTTAACAGGATATTTAAAGTAAATGCCCTCAATACGATCAACACACCATTATCAGGATATTTAAAGTGAATCTCTTGAGTACAATAAACACACCATTATGCAAGATCTTTAAAGTAAACTGCTTAGGTACAATAAACAAGCCATTACACAGAATCACAGAAGTACAGCCCTTATGTACAAAAACACACCATTAGGCAAGATCTTTAGAGTACAGCTATGGTCACAAAATAACTAAGGTCCATAAACTCGCTTTTCTTTTTAAAGTACGGGACAAGCGAGATTTTGCACTTGATCCAATGGATGAGAAGGATGAGGGAACTTTTGACTACAGGTAAAGCAGTATGGTAACCTTGTATAATTTAGTCATTATTAAAACCCAGTTAAGTGTTTATGTCAGCTTTGTAAAGATACACTGAATTCTATAAAATAATACAGTCTTGTACCATGTCATGATTTAACCCTGTTATACTGCATTATGTTAAGAATATACACCACACTAACTTTCATCATTGAACAATCACATCTCTGTTCATTCTTGTTATTTTTCATCCCACATCTTTCCCAATTGCGCCCCTGAAGGTCTCTTGAAAGGTATGAAATCTGTCATGCGTAACATATGTAAGAGTTAACCACTTTATGAAGCCAGTTTCTTTAGTAATATTGTCTATTATTGCATAATAACCAACAGCAGTATATATTCTAATAAAGTCATATAAAAAGGCTTTACTAGAAAAACAAACTGACCAGGTCTCTCCATTTCTTCAGCCTGCTTTCTGGTTGTACATGTGCCATGCCTGATCTAAATGTTACTGTAAAGGAATGTTTATTACAGGGAGGTTTTGCAAACACTTTTTACAGTTTTACGTTTATTGTTGTTTGCCGTAGGATAACGCGAGTGACCACGCTCCCTTACTCCAGACGGTAGGTATAGACTCATTTAGAGTCATACATGAGCATTAAGCTGTCCTACTATGTATTTCACTTTTGCTTATCATTATGGAACATTCCTATCTTTTTGTCTCAGGATCTGACCAGCCAAGATTTGATTTTTACAAAACCATATTACAGAAGGATGTTTACCTTATTTAACACCATCTTATCTTATCTCTAGTTAGGAAAGCCTAACCTATTCTTGAAGTTAACAATCAAATGGCATGCCCAAGCAACCAACCATTCACACACAGCTAAAACATAAAAACATAATCAGAACAATGTTATTTAGGTTAGTTAAGACAGCTGTATTTACCACTGTAGAAAAGGTAAAAGCTAAACTGGAAGTTCTGACTATTATTTAGTATTTAGGACATTTTGTCCAGTTAGGATGTTCTTGTAATACTGTTTTATTATCTGAAGTTAGAATGAGATCATGACCTTAATTCATTTCTATCCTAAAGTCATTCCCAACTGAAGTTGTCACTGAAACTAAACAAATACAGTTTCACAGTTAGGATGCTCCTGTAATATAATAGCCCAGTGGTTTATGAATTCTATATTTAGTTATTAAGTACAAACATATACATATTTAACAATGATACCTGAATAAAGCAAAAATAATTTTAAAAATACATAATGTGTATATACACATAAGTAATCTACCCATGGAAAATCTCTTAAGATAAGATAATGGTACCATTTAATTAAATTCATGATATTGCTTCACAGCCCACAACTAAACTTACACAAAACCAGTAAATGAAAACAGAAAAATAAAAAAATCCAAATTAACACAATACATGAATTAACTTGGTAAAATTTGTATTAATTATTAGCATACTACCACACTTGAAGTATGAGAGGAATATTTTAACTGAAGTAAATTCAGTCTTAGAAAATCAAAAAGATTTAACTGTCCTTGGGGGTTAAAATAAGCATGGGTCCTCTCTAGGGCAGGTCCAGTACAACTCCTGTTTGAAACTTTATAATCACTGCCCTGTCAATGCATTTGGGTGTGTAGCAACTTTGTACCATAGGGTTCCTTTAGTGCACTATAGTTCACTTACTGGATTTTTTAAAATCCTTTGCCAGCTTATCAGTATGAGTATGCTGTTTAAATGAGCACCCGAATAAACTGCTAACTGGCAGATAATCATAATATTATTTGTGTGCAGAGATTGTTTGTTTACATATTTATATCAATGCAAAGTGTTTATTTCTGTATGTATGTGTTTCTCCAGAGAGGAGGAAAGTCGTCAGGGACGTAGTCAAAGTGCCATTGAGCACATGCAGAAGATGACAAACAGTGATGATAGTTTGATGGAATACGGGGAGGAAGGTGAGATCGAATTCAACGAAGACGGCTCTTTCATTGGAGAGTACACGGGCACCAGTAAGAGAGACAGAGACAGCAGTCAATACCACGAGAGTTCTGAGCCCACCTCACCTGTTGCCATCTACTCTTTCGCATAAAGCGACTCTCATATGCAGTGAAAGGGAATAAAGGGTGCGATGCCCAAAACTGGGCCTGTGAAAAAACACAATTTCACCTTCAGTACATCTGAGCATGGAGCATGGTGCTGGCCATTTTTAGCCATCTAAGAAGGCAGGACAGGACTACTGGGACTTGGACTGATACCAAATGTGTTTAGCCACTGGCTATGTCACGATTCAGCAATTTGCATGACAGAGAACTGTAGGTGAAACAAACAGTGTTACTATGACATTTAACACTTATGCTGATTGAAGGAGTGTCCTGTATATACCAATCAGATTAGTTTTTCATGTTAGTGAATGCAAAGAGAAGAAGCCAGTGACAGTATGGAGGATGAATCTATTTATCATGTTGATAAGAGAAAAGAGGAGAACATGATTTTGATTGTGGGTGTTAACAAGCTGGCTGAGATATGCCTATGGTGATTTTCATTCTCCATGATAGAATTTTGAATGACAATGTTTTATTTCTGCAATCTTTATTATCTGCTTATAGATGATCCTCCATTTAGATGTTAACACACTGAGAGAAGCGAAAGTATACAGTGTATGCAAGTCAGCTGAACCACTATCTTGTATCTCTAACAGTACTTTTGGCATTATTGCTACTAATCATTCACTACTGTGAGTACATCATTTACACTTCTGTAGATATGAATCCCAGTACAACTTAGCTATCAACGTACTTCACATTTGACTGGCTTGTGCACTGCATTTGTTCTGTACTGATGTGACCGCATATTACAGTACTTCATATCAGTGCTTGTATTATATGCGCTTTGTCTTCATTTGAACTGAACGCCAACAGAATCCTTAAACTGTATCCCTTGTATCTCTAATACAGTAAATAATGTGATTTTGTCTGTGCAATAATATAAGCAAACTTATTTCGTCACCTTCAATAAATTCCCACTCTCTACATATTCTGATGTGTCTTGTTTATGTGCAGCAATAGAATACATGATAAAGCAGCGTGTAACTGCACTTTTGCAGTGTTTTAGAGGGCTGGAAATGAGCACACCTCATGTAGTGGATTGTTTTGTTTCCCCCAGTGCAATAAACCTAATTCTGCTCATTATGGCCTTGATAATTAACTGTGATAACCACTATTGTGGTAGTATGGAGAACACACTGTACTAGAAGGGACGCTGCCATTTGATATATAACTGTTCATGTGCTTTAAAAAATACGCTTGAGGTTTTTAGACAGGTAGACAGGAGTGCAGCACTGTTGTAGACTGTTGTATAATATATATATATATATATATATATATATATATATATATATATATATATATATTTATTTATTTATTTATTTTATTTTATTTTATTTTTTCAAATATATTTACATAATACAACCTCCTTTTATCTCATACACTGTCATACACACATACACTGTTTACTAGCTTTGTGTAACAATAAATGCAATTACTGGATCAATCACCATCCACTCATTTATTTGGCCTTCTGTGTATTCATCACAATCCGGACCTTTTGTGAAGAGTCACTCAACCTTGAAGTGAGTAAATAAATAACTTAGTGAGTCCATGACGTGCTTCTGCAAAATCGATATGATGGACGGGTGAATGGGTGAGGCTGGGTTGTTGTGGAAAAACATACATAACCTTATATGTTTGTATTCAGTCCTACATGCATTTTGTAAAAAATTAGGTTTTAATGATTTTAGAAGAATTTGTTGCACATACCTACGCATGTGAGATGAACTCTAAACAGGACCTAAATGAATGGCTTCTGAAATTCCTGCTAATGCCAAAGTAGACTTATAAGTCACTTCACTAGCAGCAGTGGACTGAAGCATGATGAGAGAATAGGTAGAGATTCTCAGAGCCTCATTGAAATGGTATGCAATTTTCCGTGAAACATATTACATGAAGAAAAATTCATAAAGATAAATATCATGAAGAAACGGTGTCCCCTTGGGCCTCATCAGTATGTGCAGTGTTCTAAAATGTTTCTGTTTAATGTACTGTAATGGAATATGTTACTAGATACATTTAGGATTGGTATATAGTATTCTCTCATCTCTACCGTCTTCACTAGATGAGTAGTGCTGACTGATCCAGTACTTGCATTTGCCTGTGAAAGACAGTGTGTGAGTGGAAGGGAAGCTGATAACCACCAGTAGCTGAACATTATATTACAAAACCCCCGTTTGGTCAGCTACACACCCGTAACTTCCCTTTTCTATTATGTACTTACATTTTTTTGTTTTCTAATTCGATTAATCTCATCACTTGGTCATGGATGTTATGAATATGAGGAAATGTCATACAGAATAGAGTGTTGTGAATAAGTCACAATACTTGTTATTCATAAACCTTTCAAAAGACTGGATTTAAGGGTAGCAAGGAATTCTAAAAAAGATATGTACAGTACATACGGTTAAGTTGAAGCCCATACAATTTAACAATGGCCATTTTATCATGTGTACAAGGCATATAGATACACTTTAATTTACAGTCCCTTCTAAAAAGTGAAATACTGTATTAATAAATAGTCACTGATTTCTGAATCCCTTCTGCTAAACTCCTCTTAACAGAAACAGGAGATTTAACAGGAGATAAAGCATTAAAATATAACATGTTCTGGAGAAGAAAGAAAAGGCATGAAATCTTCTACACTGATAGATTTCAGAGATGAGATATCTAACATATTTCTTCGTAAATATTATTTAGCTCATACAGGAGGAAGATGAGTCACTCACAAAAACCCGTCTGTGAGATCATATTTAGACGAAAGTAAGAAAGTCTCATGGTATTTCAAAAACAGATAAGAATTACTCATACTGAGTTCAGATAGGGTGTAACGATGTTAAGGAGAAGTAAAGTACATTATGTGATGTTGTACTATCATGTACTATCACTGACACAGATGAACAGATTATTACAATTTGCATGCTTATCTTCTTATCTCTTTTTGGATAAATCAAACATTACGTCACATTAAACCAGATGGCAATGAGTGCAACGCTGCTTTTAAGACGTCTGTGTTTAATGGAAATATTACTAGTGTGAACAAAATGTATAAAAGGTAGATAAAAATTGTAAGAGCTAATTTCATATTCTGCAGGTTATTCAGATTTTCGTCAGGGCAAATCAGAGCACAGTTTGTGACTTCATCTTTACTAAACTTCAGGGGTGTTTCTTTTCCTGAGACTTTATTTAAATTTTGTTTATGGAAAAACAATTACCTGAGTCATTCGCAGACTAAAAGGGCATCACATAAACAAGCAGATTAAAATATAAGTGAAAAAGTTATTTTAGAAACAGGAGAATATTGCTCACACTGAGTATGGACAGAATGTAACTATGTTTGGGAGAAGTAAAGTACATTATGAGATGTGTCTTTTTTCCTCCAGGTATAGTCCAGATCAGCAGTGGTCTTTATCTCTGTTCTTACACAAGACTCTGACCTTTATGGCATAAGTTTATCAAGGCCAACGTTTTACTCTTTTATAACTGAAGATGTGCTGTTACTTGTTTAATGTGACTTTTGAAAGGACATGGACATAGCAACGCTAACAACACTAACAAATGTCTGTGGCCCATAAAGATAAACCAGATAAAACATTACAGCAGAATTGGGGATGAACTTTCTCTTATTGGTTCAAGCGATGCATGACAATCTGACCATCACTTATCTGCCACATCTTATTAGGTCTATTGCAGTCATTTTATCAGATTTATAAACTGGGAGGCATTTCAGCAGGGTAATAGACAGATGAGGAGGTGTAATCCTTTACTGCTGCAGATAAAGTACAGTAATAATGTTTCCTTCAGTTGTGCTTATTAAATTTTGGAACTGGCTCAACTAACCTTAAAAAAATGCTTATGGCACAGAACAGTGTGTCACCCTGAGGACATGTACTATCACTGACACAGATGAACAGATTATTACAATCTGCATGCTTACTTCTTATCACCTTTTAGACAAATCAAATATTACATCACATTAAATCAGATGGCAATGAGTGCAGCGCTGCATTGAGAAGTCAAAATGCAGCTAAGTTCATGTTCTACAGGTTACTCTGATTTTTGTCTGGGCCAATAAAAGCACATTTTGTGACCTCAGTAAAATCTTTACTAATCTTTCCTGTTTACTTTTGTTTATGGAAAAACAATTAGCAGAATCATCCACACAAACAAGTAGTAATCAGATGAACAAACAGATAAAACTATAGATAACAGAAATAATGATTGGACCTATTACTAATAGACATTGTATTGAACATAATGTGTATGATTTATGTTAATATAACATAACATAATGTGTTTTAATTTAAATGACACTGTGGATCTGGATCACAAAATTATTTTGTTTAACCCTTGGTGACAGTTTTGTAAATCAATCAAAATATGCCCTGGAGATGAATGTGGAAATGAGTATGCAGAGATGGTGATTAAAGTTCAACAACAATCTCTTACTAAATGCACTATTAGCTGTCGGAAACTTCTAGCCAGAAAGGAAGAGGAAGGATTCAAATTGCATGCTGGTTCTTTATGCATGGTCACTTAGTCATTGTGAAATGTTCCATTGTCTCATGACATTAATCACTCCAGTTTACTTCTCTCCATGGTGGTGACCAACAATAGACAAAGGAACATTTCATGATGACTAGTACGCAGTCCTCTAACATTTCCCTGTGGGCTAAACAACTGAGCTAGAGCTTCAGTGAACTCATTTTGAACCTCATATTAGCTCACAGGTGAAGACAATCATAGGCTGATTCTGATAAGATGTACTAGGTGCAATTTGCAGAACCCTATCTGTGTGCATAGTAACACTTAATAATTAAAATGTTTAACACCCTGCACCAGAGTTATTACCGCAACATGCCGGACGTTGGCATAGGGTTGTAGAGGAACCTAATGGTGTCCTGTGATAATCCATCACATGCAACTTGAATATTTTCACACAATTCCTGCAGATTTGGCGGTAGGGGTGAAGGTAGAGTGTCACCAGGCTCCCTGGACTCAATTCCTTGGTTGTCTCCACAAGGACAAAACTCGAACTTGTCACTGAAGATGACCCGCTGCCATTTTGAGTCACTCCATGACAGTCTGGAGCAACATAATTGCAGTCTTTACAGTGATAAGGCCCGTCCTTGCTTACGCCACATATGCTGCCAAGCCTGAAACTTGTCTCACAAGATTCCTTCTGGGTGCAAAAATTAGAGTGTATAATCAAATAAATAAAAGATAGTCTTACAACTCTGTTACTGGATTTACTATGACACTGATGGCTCTGTGTGAAATGGTTTGACTGTGTTGAGCTGCTAATGAGCAATAAGAGGTCAAACGTAAGGGGCAAAATCCTATTGCAGTGAAAACTATTCACCCAATAGAAACTATTCAAAACAACAGAAAAGCATCAGATAGAATTTATAATAACATAATACATAATACAATCAATGGTAACGGCAAAGTGAATTGTAAACATGTTCACATTTTTGTGAGTTCAAAACTTCAGTAAACTAGGCAAAACCCTGAAAAAGACTAGACACTTAACTACAACAGACATTTAAAACCTTCAGTGTTCTGTTTATCCCTCACATTAACTGCATGACTGGGAAAAACTACCACCCGACTGGCATTTTAGAGCAGTCAGTTCTCAGTCTGCAGGAAGGCAGTAGAGATGGCACAGGTAAGCTCCCCCTTTAACACCACAATGATAAATGGGACACCCTGCAGCAGTGTGCCTTTGTATGATTATGTACTTCATATGCAAGTGTTCCATGTGGTTCCTAGGCTTCAGAAACCAAAGCCAACGCTTAGAGAAACTCAGTTTGTAAGTTTTGGGAGACCTGGTAGGTAAAAAGCCTGGTTTAGACAATCAGAGATCTCTGGACTCGGGCCATGTGAGGTCCTTTAACTCCCAAGGAGTCTGGAAATAATCAGTTCCTACATCAGAGAGATGGGATTCTGATATCTGTCACCAATTTATATGTACACCTTTATCACAAACAAATCTGTTTATGGCTGACCTCAGTTACAAATACACTACTGACGCACACTCGTATTCATTTACATTGCAGCATATGTCTTATTACTGTGTGACTTCAATTATCTAAATTATGTAATCTTTAATCCTCTAGTTCTGCTCATCTAAGGCACATCAGTCTAGTGGTTTCTCAGGGACACCAACATGTATGCCTAGTAAACCTTGGGATTTGAACCAGGTCACCTCCTATTGTCCAAGTGTGCAGGTACATCAAATGTCCTGACCAAATACCTGGGATGAGTGACTTTAAGGGGCAGTTCCAAGAAAAGGATTTCTATTTTAATTTTATTTAATTCATGTTTGTTCATGTAGCGTTTCTTAAAAGTGGTGTTATCTCAGAGCAGCTTTCAGAAACCTGGCTCAAGGACCCAATACATTTAACCAAACCCTGTCCTGAATAGAATGAGTAAATTTGTGACTACAGGGGGGAACCCTAATGTGAACTGGGGCAGCTCAGTGTAGTGTAGGGTGTGTATGGTACTGTGAAGGGATCAGCTGACAACAGGTTATCCCTAAGCAAAATGCACTGTAGAGAAAGTCTCTGAAACAGACGAGCGCTTCACCCAGTGTTAGGAGAGTTCGGGAGTAGGAGATGAAACTTGACACCATCAGTCAAAATTTTCCCACCTGCTGCTGCATTACAGTACAATTCTATGATTTTCTCTTTAAAAAATAGAACAAATCGTTTAAAATACATGGAGTCATTGATTAACATACAAAGCTTCCTGACTGAAAATCTTTCCACAAGGTGCACATACACTGCCTAATTCCTGAGACTTTATTGGTCTGATGACATTAATATATCGCTGCTGTCCAGCAGAAAACAAGTATCTCCAAAATGGTTACTTTACAGTAGAGGGTGAAAACCTACTTTAAGTTTTTTGTAAGTCAATGGAACCAGACTTCTTCCAAGCAGTCCTGGGCTATTTCTATTGGTCCATCCATCATCATATTTTACACTATGTAAACGAACGCTGCTGTGTTCAAGTGATACAAAAAAGTTAAAATAAAAAAGAACAGTAAAAAAAAATAAACAATTTTGGAATACAGTCATTCTAGAGAGGTACATGCAGACAACTGTAGATTCACTGTTGGTTTTGGACAGTAAACGGAACAGCACTACTCTAAAATAAGAATTTAAAAAGGTTTCTTAAGTGAAAGCAATGAGTCTATATTTAATCACCAACACTCAAGCAAGCATCTGCATGGTGAAATGAGTCTTCATAGTGATGGGGGATAGATTGGCTGTGTAAAAGCCAATAAAGCATGCAAATTATTAATTTAGTGCTTAATTCAAGCACTGTCTTTACTAAAGAACATGAATGACCATGTTTTTAAATAAACACAGAGACTGTATTTACAATTATGCAAAACTGTTAGTCAGTAGAATTCCCATAAGCAAGAAAAACAGGAACCTCATTATTATAGATATTGTATGCGGAAGTGGTCAATAGAGCAACTGTAGCAGGGATAACTCAACACTAGTTCTCTTGCCTGCTTGACATTATAGGAACATATCTCCTGTCTGGATATTACCATGACAAACAGCACATACTGCTTCTTCTTCTAACTGAATTTGGTAAAAAGGTGTGTAAATGTTCTCTGCTGTAAACTTCAGTGATAGTTCATTGTCTCAGTATCATGCTCAGTTTCTGAATTCATAATTAGGGCTAATAGAAAGTCCTGATCACCTTTAGAGCCTGCACTGTCGTTTATAGTCATGATTGTGTAATAGTGAACATGTGACACAGAGAAGCCCGTGTGGCTGTGTCTTTGTTAATCATTGTCATGTGTAAGTCTGATCAGTATAAATAACTGGATTTCTGCTCTTTCTCTCTGCCGAGGCTGTAGCTGCACTAACACTGAGGCTGTGATGGCGAGACTTACTCTCCTGGCAGGTAGATACTCTGCAGCTGGATATGGCTGAAATGTCTTTGCTGGTTTTATGTTATATGACCTTTTGAATGTTCTCTGCTTGAATATTATGTGTTTGTTTTACCTTGTAGGTATTTGCCTGTTACTGGGTCATTTTGGTAAGTTTGGTTATGCTCATGTTTATATAAATGAAGGATTAATGTATATGGCAGCCTTACTGGAGAAGGAAATATGCATTACTGTTATTTTCTATTATTCTAAACCACGTTCAACGTTTTTAAATTTTCCTGTGATGTCTGTCTGTGCTGTCTAGTATATCTACCTGCTGTCTATGTGCACTTTCTGTTATACTTGCTCTGCACTACTTATTGTTTAGTCTGAATGACAGTATAGTTCACTAACAGAGAACAGTAACAGAAATGGGTCTGTTTTGTTTTTTGTCTGTTCATCATGGTATTTTTATATTACGTCATAAACTGAAAACCTCAGGAAGTAAGATTGAGAGGTTTTGTTCATGTGCAGCTAATCAGTCTGTTGTTTATTGCTGTAAAACAGGTTCAGCTTCTCAGCTCGTATGCTACTTCACAAACTGGTCCCAGTACAGGCCTGGTAGTGGGAAGTACATGCCTGCTAATGTTGATCCCCAACTGTGCACACACCTGATCTACGCCTTCTCCGTCATTGACTCCACAAACAATCTGGTTGTCTATGAGTGGAACGATGAAGTGCTCTACAAGTCTTTTAACGGCCTGAAGGAAAAGTAGGTTTTCCTTTAGTGAGCAGATGATATGCTGGTTCATTCTGAAATGCTGCAGATCCATTTGTACATATTCATATTGATTTGTAAATTTTAATGGATACTATGTTTTTGTTAAGAATAAAAGACATATAATGGAAAACACATGTCTCTAATAAAGGCAGTGTTAATCCTAATATAACATTAATATTTCATATATGTGTAAGGCTACTCATGAAAGTAAATTCTGGGTTATTGTATAGCTTATGTGCTAATGCTAATATAAATACTGGACTTAACAGAAACCCCAGTTTGAAGACACTCCTGGCTGTTGGAGGATGGAACTTTGGTTCAAATCAGTAAGTGATTTAAAATAGTATTTTGATGGATCTTTGCAGAAGCACAAAGCACACACATCTTATCATGGAGCTACATGCTTATCTGTCCAGGTTCTCTATCATGGTGTCCACTCCAGCAAACAGGCAGAGATTCATCCAGTCTTCTATCAGTTTCCTGAGAACTCATGGCTTTGATGGTCTGGATTTGGACTGGGAATATCCTGGATCCCGGGGCAGCCCAGCAGAGGACAAGCAGAGATTCACTCTGCTCTGCAAGGTCAGTACCTCACCTGTTATATGGCTCCAGAATTCTGGAATATTATTCAGGCACATAACGACTAATACAAAACTTACGTTAACATTTGGACTGTGCCTGTCCGTCTGTTTCTGCCCTGCAGGAGCTTGTGGAGGCCTATGAGGCTGAAAGCAAGGCTACTGGACGGCCCAGGCTTATGCTTACAGCTGCAGTGGCTGCTGGGAAGGGAACTATAGACAGTGGTTATGAAATTGCTGAAATCTCCAAGTGAGTTACATATTTAAATATTTACAGTGTATTAAAATGTACTGTATGTTGATTTTCAAGGTAAAAAAGTTAAATATGTAAAATATATATAAACTGTTGTACATGTAAAAATCAGTTATAAGTTTAGTTATGAGAATATATCGTCACTGTCCAAAGAAAAACATATATTTCCATTTTTGCCAGTTTAACTTCAACCATTATATAATAATATCTTTTTATAGCTAATACAGTTTTATATTCTTGATTCCAAATGGTATATGGCACATTTAGCTCATCTATCCATTTCTGTATCAGAGAGAAAGAGAAAGCAATGCTTCTTTAAAATAGTTCAGCTTCATGCGACTGATAAGAGTGACTTCTTTCTGAAACAGGTACCTGGATTTCATCAACGTGATGACCTATGACTTCCATGGGGCTTGGGATACTTTCACTGGACACAACAGTCCTCTGTACCGTGGTTCTCATGACCAAGGAGACCTTATCTACTTTAACACTGTAAAAACATACCTCCTGCTATTTCAGTAGAGCCTTAACCTCACAGTAGAAGCAGTACAAATAATAGAATAACCAAACACTATACTCTCCATGTCTGTTTTTAGGATTATGCAATGAAATACTGGAGGGATCAGGGAGCTCCTGTAGAAAAGCTGAGGATGGGTTTTGCCACATATGGAAGGACCTTCCGTCTGACAACTACAGAGAATGGAGTTGGAGCTCCAGCCAATGGTGCTGCGTCTGCTGGGGCTTATACCAGAGAGGCAGGATTCTGGTCCTACTACGAGGTCTGTACACATCTCAGTCAGCCACACACGCTTCATCATCTGCACTTCATACAGAACTCATGTAACTCATGTTACCTATCTGCTTTCTGTTATCTATAAAGGTCGATAGGCTGGATATTCTTATAGATAACACCATGTTGTACAGTTACAGCAGTAAAACACTGTTACAGTGCGTACATTATTATAGATAACATCATATTTCATATTGTGCAACATTTATCTATAAAATAGTTATTAGATTTTTATAGGTAACATTTTGTCCTAACAGTATCAAGCTAAGAGCATGCCTGCAAAACTCAAGTACCAAACTTTAGACACCAAACTAATCTTTACTGCTCGACTATATTTGGGGAAAATTGTGTCTATTTGATTGTTGACTGACCCTAACTGCAATAGGATCGTAATGAATGTCCATTCCTGATTAGATCTGCAGCTTCCTTCAAGGAACCAGCATTCAGTGGATTGAAGATCAGAAAGTACCTTACGCTACCAAAGGAAACGAATGGGTTGGATTCGACACTCACGAGAGCTATGAAACAAAAGTATGTACAAAGGTGTTTCTTCTGCAATGTTATGCGTCTTTACCGATTCCAGGGATATCTTACCGGTTCCTGTGCTGTTTCAGGTGCGCTACCTACAAGACAACAATATTGGAGGGGCCATGGTTTGGGCTCTGGACCTGGATGACTTTGCTGGGCAGTTCTGTGGGACAGGAAACTACCCCCTCATCAGTCACCTCAAGAAACTCCTGGATATAGGTGCATTAATTGACTTTTGAATTGAATTGAATTGTGGTGGAAGGTACTAGAAAGGTACTAGATTAGATGGGACGTGTTCCCTTTCAGTGGCACATTTTGAGTAGAGTGGAAAAAGCTAAACCAGAATTAGTGTGACTTTAAACCAACTTTACTAAATGTACCTCTGCACTGTGTGTGCAATTGCACATTTAACCAGCTTTTATTTCTATTGGCGACGAACAGAATCGGCACTACAGAATCAGCACTGTGTCTTATTATGGTTATAATAAGTCATGATATTAATATTGTGGATGACAAATGTCCTGTCTGTGTTGTTCTTGGACAGATCTGCCTCCTCTGCCTCCTCAGCCTACGTTCGCTCCAAACCCTACACCTTTGCCTGGGACGGCAGAACCTACACATGCTGAGCCACACCAATCAACTGCAGCCCCCGCTCCTCCGGGTCCTACCCAGTTCTGCGAGGGCAAGGCTGATGGCATCTACCCTAATCCTGAAAGTCAAACATCCTTCATTCAGTGTGCTGGCGGCAGGACATACATACAGAACTGTGCTGCAGGAACTGCCTACAGTGACACATGCAAGTGCTGCAACTGGGTATAGGAACATAACTGGATGAGCTGTAATAATAACCGTTATGGCATAAACTACCAATCTTTATTTAAAGGTTTGAGCTGCTTTAAAGATCTTGTACTGTACAGATATTAGACATTTCATAATAAAGCCTGGAATAATTAATGCTGTTACTTAATCTTTGTAATTGTATTCTGAAGCCTATGTACCTGAATCAATAAATATCAGCACAGAGAATGTTTATGGTCAACCGTCATTGCTTTCAGATCAAGTCTGGTCACATACAAAGATGAAACCTCTGATTTAGTTTACATGTGGTCATCTCAAATAGACTATTAAATATTAGGCTAAAAATATGAAACTTGATATACATTTTGGTTATGCTGAGCCTGCACTAAGCAACGACTGAGGTAAAGCTGAAATGACTGGAACAGGTTTCCAAACACACTGTTAAAACCTGGAAGGATCATGGTGAACAGTATCTTTGAGGAGGAAACACAGTCAGAAAACACACTGAAAGAGACTGATTAGACATCACCTTAACGCTTATTTAAGTCAAATAGCAAACCCCCCCCAAAAAACTGTTGAATTCACGGCTATGCTCTGTAGTGAAAGATGGACCACTTCCACCCCTGCACTATAACGAGAGCTCACAGGAGCAGGACTGTACAGCCTTGTGGCCTTAAAACCTGTAGCTTCACATAGCCAATCAGTGATTGCCATTCAAAGTACAATGTGATGTAGACAAAGTGAAACACCCTACAAAGTCACTAGCCATGTGGGCGGGAAGATCCAGTCTAAAATCCGACTGGTTGAGACGTGTTTAAAGCCATCATTAAATCATTTTACTTACACTGACATATTGTATAGTCATACTTCATGCTAATGTGTGTTAATGTGCTTTATAAGAAACATGTATTAATCAGATTTATCAGATTACTGAATTAACGCTAATTTTAAAAAGGCACCTAATAAAATTCACAGTATTTTGTTACCTAGTATTAAAAAGGCACCTCACTGAATTCACAGTATTACTGTAGGCTAGCGTACTGTAGTGTACTGTAGAGGCAGTACATAGACATCTAGTGCTTATAACATGTACATATGAAGCTTACAATGTCTCCCAACTCCCAATCAGGTAGGGTATATGTTAGAAGTCATGTAATGCCGTTTTACTGAGAACCTGTGTAATGGTTTGAATTTAAATCCTGTTGTGCTCTGCTCATGTTATAGACGATTCAAAAGTTCAATGCTGGTGTAAAATCTGGGTCTGTTAGCTTGTTATATCATAAGGTAAGTAGTCCTGTATCTGCCAGTGGTGCTGCCACTAACAGGTTGACTCATGGAGGGCATCACTGCTGGATGCTGGGTCAGTCAGATACAGTGATGAGGCCTGTCCTTGCTTACGCCACATGTGCGGCCGAGAATGGAACTTGTCTCACAAAATCAAACCTACCTAATTTTCATTCCTGTCGGCTGATTTTTTCTGGGTGCACCTATTTTTTTGTTTGTATAATCAAATAAATAACATAACATATGGTCTCACAACTCTGTAACTGGATTAACTACGTCACTGATGGCTCTGTGTGAAATGGTTTGACTGTGTTGAGCTGCTAATGAGCAATAAGAGGAAAACATAAAAACATAAAGGACGATATCCCTCTGCTGTGAAAACCATTCACCACTCCCCCAGACATCCATCGAATAACAGGACAGCGCAGTTGCAGCTTTCTGTTTGTTTTACTGGATAAAGAAGCACCACATAAATACCTTTACCTGTTGGTAAGTATACAGGGAAATGGAACAGTACATGTGTAGAATGTTCTGTTTTGTCGGTAGGCGAACTGCATTGGGTCCAGGGTGGCAGGTAGTGAGCAGCAGATTAAGTCTCTAACCAGCTTCTCAAAGCACTTGCTTATGATGGAGGTCAGAGCAATTGGGCGCCATTCATTTAAGGTGGTAATCTTGGCTGTCTTTGGAACTGGCACAATGGTGGCCAGTTCGAAACATGCTGGCACAACTGACAGGGAGAGAGAGAGGTTGAAGATGTCTGTGAACACTCCTGCTAGCTGATGGGCCAATAGTTTATGGGTTCGTCCAGGTATGCCATCCGGTCCGGGTGCCTTGCGGATGTTGACACGCTTGAAAGCTTTGCACACGTGAGCCACGGAGACAGAGTGGGAGGCTGAGTCGGCGGTAGCAAGGGCTCTTTCTGGGAGTACGGTGTGGATTACCTCAAAACGAGCATAGAAGGTGTTCAGCTCAGCTGGAAGCACAGCACTGATGTGATCCACAGATCGAGTTTCCCTCCTGAAGTCTGTTATTGTGTTTAAGCCCTGCCACAGGCTTCTCGGGTTGGTGGTGTTGAACTGTGACTCCACCATAGCCCTGTACTCACGTTTGGCTGCTTTTATGGTCTTCCGGAGAGCATAGCTGGCTTTCTTATACTCCTCCGTGTGTCCGGATTTAAAAGCAGTGGTCCGTGCGTTCAGAGCTGCACGAACTTCACAGTTCAGCCAGGGTTTCTGGTTGGGGTAAACCCGGACTGGTTTAGTGGGTACAACATCCTCTATGCACTTTCTAATGAATCCAGTCACAGAGTCTGTGTACTCGTCCAGGTTGTTGTTGGACGCCTCCCGGAACATCTCCCAGTCCACGTGATCAAAACAGTCCTGCAGCATGGAATCTGATTGGTCTGACCAACGGTGGACCTCCCTGACAGTGGGCCGTGCCTGTTTCAGCTTCTGCCTATAGGTGGGCAGGAGCAGAATGGAGGAGTGATCTGATTTGCCAAACGGAGGTCGGGGGAGGGCCTTGTACACATCGCGGAAAGGGGTGTAGCAGTGATACAGCGTGCGTGATCCTCTCGTGCTGCATGAGACATGTTGGACGAACTTCGGCGCAACTTTCCGGAAGTTCGCTTTGTTGAAGTCCCCGACAACAACACAGGCGGCCTCCGGGCGAGCGGACTTCTGCCTGTTACAGTTTCCTGAGCGCCAGGTCCGTATCAGCCTGCGGTGGAATGTACACAGCGGTGACAATGCCCCCGAAATCTCCCTCGGCAGCCACCGCGTTCTGCACGAGATGAGATATTCTATGTCCGGGGAGCAAAAAGACTCGATGAAGTGTACATTCCTCTGATCACACCAAGCATTGTTGATTATAAAACATACACCTCCACCTTTACTCTTCCCGGAGAGGGATCTTTGTTCTGTCCGCACGGTGCACAGAGAACCCGGCAGGCTCGATGGCTTCGTTCGGAATCTTCGTTCGGCGATAACCAGGTCTCTGTGAGACAGAGTATACAGCAGTCCAGCGTTTCTCGCTGGAACGAGATCCGTGCCCTGAGTTCACTGATTTTGTTGTCCAGTGACTGTACATTGGAAAGAAGAATGGTGGGTAGTGGGGGGCGGTTAGCACGCCGTCTCAGCCTGACCAGGACGCTGGCTCTCCTTCCCCTCTTCCGGCGTCTGTGGCGTTTCCTCGGTCGGCCGGCTGGCCGAAATGAATGGGAGCTTATCGGTGTTCCCAAACAAAGGATCTGCGTTGAGAAACTCAAAGTCTGGCTTCCGATTAGCCATCGCCAATCTAATTTCTAAAAGTGTATGTCTGTCATATACAATGGAGCCGACTGCGTTTAGTGCAAAAGTAGATACAAACAAACACAAAAACAACAAAAACCTAAAAAGAGTAAAGGGAGCTCGCGACACAGCAGCCGTACTCAGCGCCATCTTGGAATCGGTTGGCCTTAGACCAGAACCGTGGTGCTTCTCCCCACCCTAGCCCTGCTCTTCCTTACCTTTACCTCTTTTCCTGCTTGTAGCCCCAAACTGATAGATTGGAGCGGCAGCTGAAGGATGTTTCTTCCAAAGAGGCCTGTTTCAGAGAATAGAATAGAATTCAACTTTGTCATTGCACATGTCACAAGTACAGAGCAACGAAATGTATATGTATATGTAATAAAAATGTGAAATGTACAGTAGAAACAGGTGTTAATTTACAGACTATGGTCAGGTTATAAATATGAAGGGGTAAAATGTACAGTAGGTACAGGTATTAATGTACAGACTATGAACAGGTTATAAATAAGACTATGAACAGGTTATAAATAAGACTATGAACAGGTTATAAATATGAAAGGGTAAAATGTACAGTAGATACAGACTATGAACAGGTTATAAATATGAAGGGGTAAAATGTACAGTAGATACAGACTATGAACAGGTTATAAATATAAGGCGTATGAACAGAGTAAATAAATACTATAAGTATGTACTTATAAACAGAGTAGGCTATTGTACAGTATATACATTAATGTACAGTGTATACAACAGATGAAAGCACCGGTATGTGTTGTGTAAGTCCGTGTTATTGGTGTCCGTGTTACAGAGAGACACCGTGGCAGCGCCAACCACTTTCAGATGAATGAGTTGGCTTTCCCATCCATCATACTTGCGGTGGATGAAGGGCTCTCGCTCATTTTTAGTGGCCACATCACCCTCCTATAGAGCGTAAACTGGTAGCACCAGACCTTGTATTTCTCTGGTAGATGGCTTTGGTCGATCTTTGTCAGGCCTTCTAAAAACTGTTTCATCACAGTTTTCCCCATCTGCTTGTCTGTAAGTTTTGCTGTATACTGCCTCCCCAGGCTTTTAATGGGCTTCTCAGATAGGAGTGGGATTCTCTCCCCCCCTACGATGCAGATGGTGCTACCATTTCTAACTCCTCTTCTGAGAGACAGGCTTTGTGATTTTGATGGCTTGATCTTTATTGGTGCCCACACCATTAACTCGTCCATCCTTTTCAGCAGTCTTGATGTACATGCTGCTGTCTGAAGGAGGCTGGTGACGTCATCCATGTACGCCTTCATTAGGGGTAGCCTCTGTCCAGAGGTTTGCTTAATCCCTCCGGCCATCTGTCTTGCCCCAATGAGAATTACCTCGAAGGATGCCACGAATAGAATGGGAGAAATGGCGCACCCCTTTGCGATTCCCACTTCTGACTGTTGCCACTCTGTGGTAAAATCTTGGAGGGCAAAACACATCTGCTGGTCATGGAAGTAGGTCGCAACCATGTTCTTGATGCAGGAGGGCATATAGAAGAAATCCATTGCATAATAATAATAATCCATTTGCAAGATCAAGCCAGACAACGTGCAGATCTGTCTTCTCCAGCTTGGCCGTCTGGATCTGGTCCCAGATCATTGTAGAGTGCTCTACGCAGCCTGGAAAATCTGAGACTTCTGCCTTCTGGCAGTTGGTGTCTATGTAGCCATTCTCAAGCAGATAGGTGGTCATCCTTTTGGCTAGCACTGAGAAGAGTTTACCTTCCACATTCAGCAAAAGCGGTGTTTCTGAACTGGCTGATGTCTTTAGAGTTTGCTTCCTTGGGGATGAAAACCGGATGGTGTTGGATGGTGGGATTGGCTATTTCTGACCTGCTGGAGGAGAAACTCAGGATGTCAAACAACAGAAAAGCAATCAGGTAGAATTTATATTAACACAATACATATAATCAATGGTAATGGCAAAGTGAATTGTAAACATGTTCACATAAAGACTAGAGGTAAACCTTTCTTTTACAGTCCCCTAAGTTCTAGGTATTAACAAGTGTGAGGTACAAACTCCAAAGTACTATTTCTATGGTATTACTGAGTGCTTACCATGAAGCTCGGAAAACTAACCACTGAAAGGACTGTAAAAAAAAGCAAGATTGCTCACAATGGTGAAAAAGTTTATTGCCAGCTGCTTTTGACAGCTCTGTGTTTTGACACACACAATATTGTTCACAGAGAGGTGTTCTTTCCTGACAAATGACACTAATAACATGCTAAAATTATACTTCAAATTATGTGAAAGAACTAAACAGTAAGAAGAATGAATGAATAAATTATGTTGTTATTTTAATTGGGAACATCCAGGAATGCCTTGCACCATAGAGGTGGCCCACTGTCCTGCCCTTGTGCAGCGATCATGACTTCTGCTATACCAGCTGTCAGCGCAATGGTGTTTCTGTCTACTTTCAGTTTCGCACAGCTTACAGTGATGCTCCTTGTTTGCTGAAATTCTTTAAATACTGCCCTGTATCGATGTAAGACATCCTCTGGGCACTTTACTACAGAGCACAAAGAGGGCACAGGAAAAAAGTAACATTTTAATTATTATGAACCAGTAAAACTGTAAACAAAAGTAAAACTTCAAGTGACACAATAGAGACACATCAATTTCAACAAATATTCTGATCTGAGAACACTGAATTTAACCATGCAGCTATACGTCAGGATCTATTATGACATACTACAGCACAAAAAAGAGCTCTATCATCTGTTTAAAATGAACTGATCTCACAACACTGAGGAACAAACCATCATATATTTATATAATGCTAGTAAGTCTGTATGTGTTCTGTATATGTTTGTACCTGTGAATAATGACAAATTAAAAAGATCTTCCAAATCTGAACAGTTTGTACAAATTAACTGTAAAACCTCTTTTCCCAAAGGCAGATTCCTTTTTAATGCTTCAGAGTCAGAGCATGATTCAGAAGAGCTGGAAGGGTCTAATTTCCTGGAAACCTTTGACAGAGTAAACACATTCACAATATTATAAAAATGGTAACGTTTATTATATGAACAATTTCAAAATGGCCAAATGTCATTTTCCTACATACTACTATCTCAAAGTGTGGATTTACAGTTCAAAGGCATGGCTGTGAAACAAGCATAGTAAAACTAGTCAATCTTCATAATGAATGAATGAATGAATGAATATACACTACTTTTTAAAATAACAGTACATATGAATTTGCATCAAACAACAGTGGATCAAGCGAACCTTATCCCAGTTGATAGTTAATGAATTTTAAGATTTTATCATTATTTTGGTAAGAGTGAGGATTTATTTGTAAATCTGAATGCTTTAATCTGATCATGTCTTTCTTTCACCAGCTGTATTTATTATTTCCACACACACATCTGAAGTGCTATAAATTTAATCACAATTTCTTAAGTTGGTTTTGTAAATGTTGATTTTACTTAAGCCTATTTTCATACTTTTATGTATTCATGAAACAATAGCACATAATTTTATCTGTAATATGCACTATAGATTTCATCCATGGATAATGATTACTACAGTGTGCTTTTGCAATGTTTTTCATTTTACAGTATGGCAACAGAACACTGTAATGTACACACTATATACATTTCTATTAAGTAGTTTCTTATATATATATATATATATATATATATATATATATATATATATATATATATATATAGCTGTCAATAATTATTTTTATGCATATTTCAAAAGTCATGGAGTCTAGAGTACATGTCCAGTCAAATTTTATATTAGCTGGTTTTAGATGGCTTAAACCAGCCTGCGGTGGTCATGGTGGTAAACAAGCTGGACAAGGAATATCATGCTACACTGTGCTGGTCAGCTAGTTACGGTTTTACAGTTTAGTAATTAGATGGTGTTTTGTTTTGTAGTTTGATGGTGTAGCTGGGTGTGCTAATAGATCAGCTAAACCATAAAAATACCAAAAAATACTATCATCTACCAGCTTAACCTTTTGAGCTGGCCAACTGGCTGGTCTTTAGGCATACGTCTTAACACTTAACGTTAACTCAAGTAGCATTCTACTACATTTCTGAATTTACCTGATTCAAATATCAACAAAGGTTGCACCTAAAGAAAATATTGCAGCGTTTCAGTGCGAACTGTAACGTTGGCCTTTATAAAATATATTCCCCGCATCCAATCTTGCCTCACAAATGGAAAGGGAACGTTAACAGAGCTAACCGTAACATACGACGTGAAAACATTTCACAATAAAAGTCCTTTTCGAAACAACCCCACAAAACAATTACAGCCGGCAAATAACCAGATTAAACATTTTCTAAAATCGTTACAGTATCTCTGCCATCACTGCTAATGTCACTGTCCGTTTACTAATTTCGGTCGCTGAAATTAGTTGCTCATTTTATTTATGCGCGTCCGATGTACAATTATAATAAATCGTGGTACAAGAGTAGTAAAGATACTGTATCATATGATCACACAAGTAATGGCGCCTAAATAAACGAATTCAGTATTACCTTTGGACTTTTCAGAACAATCCATGCGATCCCACTAGCATCAGTGTTGATATTCCTCTTCTTGCAGTGAAATGCTGGGAGTAGAATTTTGCGCCAAAATAAGCCAATAAGATAAAGCTCCGTCAATTAACGAGCAGTCTCATTGGTGTATTTGGACTCAAACGTCTTCGAGTTCCAAAGTGCTTCTGTTACCACCCTGAATAAGGGGAGGAAAAAGAGTAGAATAAACAACAGTGAAGTTTCCTCACGGATGGCTTTATCTCGAATCTTCAGGAAAATTATACAAAACAAAACTTGTTTACATACTCTTCAGTTTGTTCTTGTTTTACATAAAAATATAATTCCCAATTTCCTTAACATAAAAACATAAGATCATCACTCAAATACTTGAGGTTTAAATTTAAATTGAATTAAATGATTATGCTTTCCTCTATTATATATCAAAACTCATATACACATTCAGAACAAGCTATGCCATCACATGTCTCTACTGTCTATGCTAACAATGAGAAAGAAAATACATAAACATACATTTTTAATATCCAAATGAACTTTTTAAAGCATATATCGTAGATTAGCGCTGGCCGCCATTATCTACGCAGCCCCGCATATACAACATGCACAATAGCACCCTGAAATGGCGGCAATGACTCTTTTTTTAACTAACACACTTCAATATGCATGTAGACAACACGTACTAAAAGCTATTAGAGCAAACAACCATTCATCACAGAAAAATACAAATCCGACTGTTACTTCTTTTACTGAATGCTGATATTAATCTCTTTTATGTGGATCTACGACACTAGCTTTAGCCAGGTAGCATTAGGCTAACAACATTCGCTACTCTCTTCTAAAAACACTCGACAAAATTTCAGCATATGTTGTTTTTACAGACACAAAATTAAGACTGTCATCATAACACGGTTTTCAGATTACATTTCTAACTTTATGAAACCGTATTTTGTTGCTTTCCTACCTGAATAAGGGGAGGAAAAAGAGTAGAATAAACGACAGTGAAGTTTCCTCACGGATGGCTTTATCTCGAATGAGGAAAACTCCGTCGTCGCCCCCTACTGGCTGAATTAAGGCATAGCCAATCAACTGCAGATCAATACAACAAGGATGATTAGTAGATGTCAGATAACAGCTAAACTAAATGTCTGTAAATATTCTTATTCATACGAATACATTTTAACCATGAAGTCCATCAATTATTTTACTTCGTAAGGATGAATTCTGGAATCCCTTTTAATGACTTTTTTTTTTTATCACAGATTAACTATTTAGGAGAGATTCACTTCTTAATTAACATCAAACAAATTATGTTCTATACTGTTTTTAACTCGCCACATGCTCCCCTGCAAAATAAATGTCGTCTCGACATTTCAGCATTTTTACTGTTCACAGTTGCCCAAAGACCATAGGTCTACTTCCCTCTGCATGACAGCAGTGTCCGCTTGATGGTTAAAGGAACAGTCCACAGTCCATACTCTTTGTACTGTTCTTGGCAATGACCCGAATAAACAGTCCATAGATTGTCCATGACGACAACTTTGGTTGGTACTGACGGAGCTTTATACTTGCCCGTAGGCCAGCGAAAAGGGGGGGTTGAAACGCAATCAGTCCTGCAAAGGGGAACAACGGGACTGCTTGTATGGGTAACTGGCCACTATAGGTTTGCTCAACTTAGTAGCACGAGGGAATTCCTAACTGATCATATGTGGTTCGCTTTGGTGGATGCCTGTCTCTTTGTGGCCGCTGGTGGACTTGATCATCTGACTCAGCAGTCATACTTGTTGAAGGAATTTCATTTTGCTGAACAGGTGAGTGTTCAGGAGATTCTTGGTGTTCCATTGGACGATCTCCAGCATTTTCGTCAGTCTCATCAGGAACAGTCAGTGTCTCACCTTCAAACATCTCATCACTTTGCTCCACCGCCTGGGCATTAGGCTCGACCCCTGGTTCTGGTTGAAGATGTCTGTCCTCCTGCCTCACATAAGCTTGAGGAACTACATAACTAAAAGTACCCTCATCCTCACTATCTGTATCCACTTCCAGGGGCTGAGGTGCAGGCCTTGGTCTCCTTTCCTGCTTCCCTCTGGGAGTACGACTTGGGTCTGGTGTTTCAAGTGGAAGATGATCACATGGCATCAGCAAGTTCCTATGTAAAATTCTGGAACGTCCTTTCCCTTGTTCTGGCCTTACCTCGTAGATGGGAAGATCTGATCCCATTCGCTGCACTACAGTATGGATACCATCCTCCCAATAGTTTCGAAGCTTGCCAGGCCCACCCCTAGGTGAGAGATTTTTCACCAGCACACGATCTCCAGGTTGTAGTACTGAACTCCTGACTTTGGAATCATAACCTCTTTTACCCTTTTCTGATGCCTTTTGGATGTTTTTCCTTGCAATGGTGTAAGCCTCTTCCATGCCTTGTTTCCAGGCCTGAACGAAGTCTTGTGGCTCCTTTGGGTCTGACTGTGGGCTCAATCCAAACAACATGTCGACTGGAAGTCTAGGCGATCTTCCAAAAAGAAGATAAAAGGGTGAGTACCCGCTCACTTCACTACGGGTGCAATTGTAGGCATACAGCAGTTTATTCAGATGCTCCTTCCAGTTTGATTTTTGTGTTTCTGTAAGGGTCTTCAACATCTGTAACAGCGTTCTGTTCATTCCCCATAGGGTGGTAGGGGGTGGTCCGTGACCCACTAACACCAGTGAGCTTTTTCAGCTGGGCGAACAGCTGATTTTCAAATTCCCCACCTTGATCGTGGTGAATTCTGGCTGGGAACCCGAATTTTAAGGCATAATCATTGAAAAGGAGGTTAGCAGCTACTTTACCAGATTTTGATGTTGTTGCATATGCCTGGCCAAAACGGGTGAAGTGATCTACAATTACGAGTATATACTGATAACCACCCTTGCATTGATCCAGATGGAGAAAATCAACAGAAACTAATTCAAAGGGTTGTGTTGTTACAATGTTTGTGAGAGGGGCTCTGTTCTCACGGCTGGGTTTCTTTTGTTTTAAGCAGACACAGGCTCGGGTCACATAGTGCTCAACATCCGATTGCAGGTGGGGCCAGAAAAAACGGTCACGCACAAGGGACACTGTACGTTCAGCACCCTGATGCCCCATATTATTGTGCAGTTCCTCCAGCACTCTTGCTTTATACTGTTCAGGCAGCACTAGCTGCTTGCGAGTTGCTGTAATTCGATACATAATGTCATCACCATCTACTGTTAGTTTGTCCCATTCACGAAACAGACATCTTGTCTTAGAGCTGAATTCTTTTAGAGTTTGAGCTGATGGTTTGCAACCCTGAAGTTTGTACTCAAGTACTGGCTTAATGGATGGATCTGATTTTTGTGCTTTCCTCAACTCATCTTTTGGAATGGGAACAACAGACTCAACTGAACTTTCTTCTGATGGAGCTTGGGTTACCAGAGCAACTGACCAGCTTCCATCAACCTCCCTATGAGCCTCAACAGACTGAATGGCAGCCATAACATCAGAACACAGATCCTCTGAATACTCCTTCATCATTGACTCTACATCGAGTGGCATTCTGGACAAAGCATCTGCATCATTGTTCTCTCTCCCTGGCCGACACTTTATTGTGAAATGAAAGTCTGCCAGCTCTGCGACCCACCTAGAAGTGGTGGCATTTAGTTTTGCAGTAGATAGAACATACGTAAGGGGATTATTATCACTGTACACAGTGAAGGTTGGCGCATAGTATAGATAATCCCGGAATTTTTCGGTGACAGCCCATTTTTGGGGCGAGGAATTCTAGTTTACCTGCGTGCAAATGATAGTTTTTCTCTGCTGTTGTCAAAGTGCATGATCCATAAGCTATAACTCTTAGTTTTCCGTCTTACTTTTGGTATAATACAGCTCCCAGGCCTTGCTGTGATGCGTCTGTGTGCAAAACAAAGGGCTGGGTAAAATCGGGAAAACCTAAAACAGGTGGATTAAGCAAACAGTCAATCAACTTTTCAAGAGCCTGCTGGTGGAGATTATTCCAAGAGATTGGATGGTTTGATGGCACTACACAGTTCTTTCTCTGTTTAGCTTTTGTCTTTTTCTTGCTGCAGGTGACGGGGTTCTCCTCAGTGTCTGCCCTGAGTAAATCATAGAGGGGACTTGCTATTCTGGAAAAGTCTTTGATGTACTGTCGATAGTAGGTCAGCAAACCAAGCACCTTACGAAGTTGTCCAACATTTTTTGGATTGACATCTTTTAGCGCTCTTACAGCTTCAAAGTCTGCAGGATCAATTCGACTACCATCTGCAGAAACAATTTTCCCCAGGTACCGTATTTCAGACTTAAATAAGTCACATTTGCTGGGCTTGAGTTTAATGCCATGTTGCCCGAGTCTTTGCAAGACTTTATGAACGTCATTCACATGATCATGAAATGTTTTACTGAAGACAAGTGTATCATCTAGATAGGGGATGCAGATGTCATCTCGCAGCCCCTCCAGGCACTCTTCCATACAGCGCTGGAAGGCTGCTGGTGCATTCGTAAGCCCAAAAGGAATACGGACCCACTCACATAACCCCCATGGTGTCACAAAGGCGGTGAGTGGTCTGCTCCCTTCACTGATAAACCCTTGATGATATGCTTTCCCCTGGTCTAAAAGGGAAAACCAGGAATTTCCTCCTAAGCTGTCCAGTATATCTTGGACTCTAGGATGGGCTGGCGGTCTGGATGGGTCTTCAAATTCAGGTCCCTGTAATCGACACACAAGCGCAGAGTGCCATCTTTTTTTCTAACACAAACTACAGGTGAGGAATAGGGTGAATTTGACTTCTTAATCCAGCCCTGTGCAATTAAATCATGGAGATATCCCTTCATCTCTTGGTATGGTGGTTTTGGGACTGACATGTAGGAGCGCTTAACTGGCTCAAGATCTTTGAGAGCTATGTTCATTTGTAAGTCTTCGACACATCCAATATCACTGTCTGAGCATGAAAAGGAATGGCACTCCTCTCTCAGCATCTGCTTTACCACTTGCTGCTTGTCCTCACTTAGATGGCTCAGATCTATTGGCGGATCCCAAATTTCATCATTTGTTTTGCCATGCCCTGAAGAGACTATTTCAGCTTGGCTGACAGTAGCAGTTGTTGGGACACTTTCACTAGCCTGCCAAGGTAACACTCTCATTATTGGCTGCACTGTACCTATCAGTGTGCGCCCTGCTAATGTAATGTCTCCGTCAGTATGGTTGGTAATACCGACCTTAATTACTGGGTTGACTCCCTTTTTTATGTTAACTAGGGTGTCACACAGTTCAAGACCCTCTGGCCACCGAGGGTTTAGATCTGGTTCGAAGATCATTGAGGTGTCCTCTTTAGGTGGCTGAGAGCCTATACGGCACTCTGCTTGGACAGTACTAAGCTTTGGAATCACTACTCCCAATCTTTTTGTTTTCACAACATACTCACATGCCTGTCCAGCACTAACTGCCTGTATGAGTGCTCTAACCTTGCTTTTCCTAAAACTGGGAAAGGCTGTTTTGACTGCACTGTACTGCTTTGTTTTTTCAGTGTTACTCAGGATGTGCTCAATTACATTAAAGCCTATGATAGGATGAGACAACTGTTGACCCTTCATCACTAGTATTGGAATGGTTAGCTCATTCATGTGGGCTTCTTCTGATATAAGCCTGAAAGATGTCTCTATCCATCCCATGTATGGCATGCTGGTTCCATTTGCTGCTGTCAGTGTCAAGCTATCAGGTGAGTCAAGAAGCTCTGATACATCTCTCATCTCCGCATTTGGCAGATACTTTTCCTTTCCCCATTCATCAAGAATACAAACTTGGGACCCAGTGTCCCACAGAGCTTGGGTTCTGTGTCCATTCAAGAAGCATTCAACAAGACATTGACGGCCAACTAGTGAGGTCATTTTACTGGGGGGTCCCTTCTGAACTGGTGGACTTAGAGCGCTGTCCCTTTTAGAAGATTTTCCAGCTGAAGATACTGTTGTTTTCTTCGCTAATCTAGGGGACTCCTTTCTAGTAATGGTTGACACTTGACCTCTAGAATTTACCACTCCTCTGGTATCGCCTCTAGAAGGTGGCCCATTTCCTCTAATCCTACAACCAGCTTGAAAGTGTTCGTTGCTTTCACAACGATAGCAGTGTGTGCATCTTTCATCTGTCCCACTCTGCTGACAGGCGAAGCATTGCCTTGGAGTTCGCACAGAACCTCTGAGTTGCCCATTTTCATGCTGGGGTCGCATTGACATGGAAGTTTCAGGCTGAGTGGGGTTGTGGAGGACTGTGTGGTGTGGCTGGGGTGCAGCTAGTGTCTTGTTACTTACACAGTCATTTCTTTCTCTCTGTACAGGTGGGGGATAGGACAGCTGCCCATAGACTGGCTGTTGCTGTATCTGTTCTTTAATCTGAGCTATCTCTGCACCCAGGTTACTCAAAGAAGCCACACTCACCCTTAACTCCTTCAACTCTTTCAACATATCAGGTGACATTTTTGGTGTATTCTCCTTGGTGGAGCACTTGCAAGGTTGTGGGTCATCTGGCTGAACCATGTGTACAGCTGCAGCTGCTGAAGATGCATGCGTTTTCCTTTTATTCCTTCTTTCAGTCTCTGTTGCACAGGCGATATTTAATCGTTCCAACAAGAGCTCATCTGGAGTTGTAGTATTCACTAGGAATGGTTGCATATCGGTTTTAATATTATCATTCTGAAGGCCGGTGAGTACTGTGTGTAAGAACATACTCTAAACTAAAACTGGGTCATAGCTCAGCCCTGATTCCGTTTCTTGAGATGCAAACAGTATCTTTTGTTTTAGGTCCAAGACGCGCATTAAGAAGCTCTGAGGACTGTCTTTGCTGTGCTGTGCCTCAGTGGTAAGCTGCTTGTATAGCTCTGTTGCACTTCGCTCTTGAAAATGTGAGCGGAGTATGCGCCGGAGGACTGGAAGGGTGAGACTGGGTTTGCCCTCTAAATAACTGCGTAACTGTGAACCTGGAACAATGGCTCTTATCACAGCATCTATGATTTCTGTTTCTGGATATCCTCTGTTTAGACCATTCTCTATTTGGTGAGCTAAACTAGTAAATGACAGTTTGTCCTTTTGTCCTGGTTCACCTATCTGTCCAGCTATTTTAAAGCCTTTACGCCAGGCAGGACTTGGCAGTTGTGGCTGGGGGGGATCTTGAGAGGTAGCAGTCTGAGGTTGTGGCTGAATGTCTGTACCAGGTTCTGCAACAGACAGCTGTTCAATTTCTGCCTCCTTTTGTCTCAATATTGCCTTTAACTCATCCAGTTCTCTTTGCAATTTCTCACTCTGCCCTGCTATTCCCTCAACAGCACCAGTAGTCAGCTCAGAAATCTTGTCTTTCAATGCCAGCAGTTCAGACAGACCTCCATCCTCTAATTCCCCAACGCTTTCCCTCTCCAGATGCTTTAATATGTGAGTAATCAGTGAGATAAGGGACTTCCCAGCTACATCAGACCTTTGGTGTCCTGATATTTTGAAGTAATCAGTTATCTCCAATAAAGCGTCTTTTGTCATAGTATTCAACTCTCCTGCTATCTCTTCCAAAAGGGTCTCTACAGCTGTAGCCATCTTGATAGCACAAAGGGACGTCTACTGCAAAAGGATTGGACTTAACTGGATGAACTTTACTTTGACTTCGGTCTCTGACTAGCCTTTAGTCGTATACTCATCTACCAGTTTCATGCTCTCCTCAATACAGTGATACTGCCCTCACAGGTGCTCTGGGTTGCTTTATAGGGGATTAGCTGTCTCAGAAGTCATCTGTCTGGTCATGGGCAGCTGGCATCTGGACAACCATCCCAGCGGTGCCTCCAAAATTGAATGTTACCACCCTGAATAAGGGGAGGAAAAAGAGTACATTGGCGCCAAGTGTAAACACAACGCTGCAGTATGGCTTCGGCGGGAGCGCCGTACGTGGTAGCATTTGGTTACAGGGAATTCAAAATCCTAGCATATAACAGAAGAGTGGCGACGTGCAGAAAGTGTGGGGAACAAATTAAAGACACCGCATCGAACTTCATAAGGCATCTGAAAACACACCCGGGTAGGTTTGTGCTAGCCGCTTAGCCATCATTCCAGCTATATAACATACAGTATTAACCCCTTAAACTGGCCTTTTGAGTCTTGGTTCCTCTCAAGATTTCTTCCTTCCTAACTAAGGGAGTTTTTCCTTGCCGCTGTCGCCCTCGGATTGCTCACTGGGGGCTCGAACACCAGATTTATTTTAAAGCTGCTTTGTGACAACATTTTTTGTAAAAAGCTCTATATAAATAAATCTTGACTTGATATGCAAGTGTTCCATGTGGGTACTAGGCTTCAGAAACCAAAGCTAACTCAGAGAAAAAAAGTTTATACGTTTTGGGAGACCTGGTAGGTAAAAAGTTGGCGTGCTTAAATTTTTCCCTGGTCTGGACTCACTGGGCCATGTGATGTCCTTTAACTCTCAAGGAGTCTAGAAATAATCAGTTCCTACATCAGAGGGATGGGATTCTGATATCTGTCACTAATTTACATGTACACCTTTATCACATACAAATCTGTTTATGACTGACTTCAGTTACAAATACACTACTGACGCACACTCGTATTCATTTACATTGCAGCAAATGTCTTATCACTGTGTGACTTTAATTATCTAAATTATGTAATCTTTATTCCTCTAGTTCTGCTCATCAGGATACAGGATATCCTACAGAGTTCATGTGAATGTGTGCCATTTAGTGAAACACCAAGGTCAAACATTGTTGCCCTTTACACCAAATGTACTTAATCAGACAAAACACATGTGAGATTTGCAGTTTATAAAAATTTTAGAAGCTCAAACTGTAACAGTTATAATCACCAGTTGGTCCTCAAACTGTGGTGTTATGAAATCTCAAATAGCCTGACTTATCTGCTTTCTGTTATCTATAAAGGTCGATAGGCTGGATATTCTTATAGATAACACCATGTTATACAGTTATAGCAGTAAAACACTGTTACAGTGCGTACATTATTATAGATAACATCATATTTCATATTGTGCAACATTTATCTATAAAATAGATATTAGATTTTTATAGGTAACATTTTGTCCTAACAGTATCAAGCTAAGAGCATGCCTGCAAAACTGAAGTACCAAACTTTAGACACCAAACTCATCTTTACTCTGGACTATATTTGGGGAAAATTGTGATTGCTGACTGACCCTAACTGCAATAGGATCGTAACGAATGTCCATTCCCGATTAGATCTGCAGCTTCCTTCAAGGAACCAGCATTCAGTGGATTGAAGATCAGAAAGTTCCTTACGCTACCAAAGGAAACGAATGGGTTGGATTTGACACTCACGAGAGCTATGAAACAAAAGTATGTACAAAGGTGTTTCTTCTGCAATGTTATGCATCTTTAGCGATTCCAGGGATATCTTACCGGTTCCTGTGCTGTTTCAGGTGCGCTACCTACAAGACAACAATATTGGAGGGGCCATGGTTTGGGCTCTGGACCTTGATGACTTTGGTGAGCAGTTCTGTGGGACAGGAAACTACCCCCTCATCAGTCACCTAAAGAAACTCATGAATATACAGTGGGTGCAAAAGTTTGGGCAGCGTTGTTAATTTTCCTGATTTACCTTTATAAAGCATTGATTGTTTGGATAAAAAAATTCCATTAAATATATCATATAGGGGACAAACACAGTGACATTTGAGAAGTGAAATGAAGTTTATATGATTTACAGAAAGTGTGCAATAACTGTTTAAACAAAAGTAGACAGCTGCATAAATTTGGGCACTGTTGTCATTTTATTGATTTCAAAACCTTTAGAACTAATTATTGGAACTCAAATTTGGTTTGGTTAGTTCAGTGACCCTTGACCTCCATACACAGGTGACTCCAATTATGAGAAAGGGTATTTAAGGGGGGCAATTGTAAGTTTTTCTCCTCTTTGCATCTTCCCTGAAGAGTCGCAGCATGGGAGTCTCAAAACAACTTTCAAATGACCTGAAAACAAAGATTGTTCACCGTCATGGTTTAGGGGAAGGATACAGAAAGCTATCTCAGAGATTTCAGCTTTCAGTCTCCACTGTGAGAAACATTGTGAGAAAATGGAAGACCACAGGCATAGTTCAAGTCAAGGCTCGAAGTGGCAGACCAAGAAAAATCTCGAATAAACAGAAGCGAAGGATGTTGAGAACAGTCAGAGTCAACCCACAGACCAGCACCAAAGACCTGCAACATGATCTTGCTGCTGATGGAGTCACTGTGCATCGTTCAACTATTCGGCGCACTTTACACAAGGAGATGCTGTATGGGAGAGTGATGCAGAGGAAGCCTTTTCTCCGCCCACATCACAAACAGAGCCACTTGAGGTATGCTAAAGCACATTTGGACAAGCCAGCTTCATTTTGGAATAAGGTGCTGTGGACTGATGAAACTAAAGTAGACTTATTTGGGCATAACAAGGGCCGTAATGCATGGAGGAAAAAGAACACAGCACTCCAAGAAAAACACCTGCTACCTACAGTAAAATTTGGTGGTGGTTCCATCATGCTGTGGGGCTGTGTGGCCAGTACAGGGACTGGGAATGCTATTAAAGTTAAGGGACGCCTCGTGGTAGTTATAGGCAAGCAGTGGCTCCCAGTCAGAGCAGATGTAGCAAAAGCATCAGGCCACACAGGATGTACAGTTCAGCTCAGACAAAGAGAGCAGACAAAGTGTTAGCTCTGACAGAAGGCCTGAACACACTATATGGTGTTAACAGAGCGCAGCAGTGACTCCGGCAGGCCTGGCTATTTCAGCATAACTAAAAAGGGAGAGCCAGAAGGTCACAAAGATATGAGGGCTTCCTGAGAGTTCGGCGCCCCTCTGCTCCACCATCAACAAACCTGAGTGAACATGAAGAGCAGCAGATCAACAGCACCAACATTCCCATCTTACCAAACACTCTGTCAGTGGACCCCAAGATCTGCACCTTTTATTTAGCAGAAAAAACGAATTACCAAAAGCTCGACTAAACAGGTAAATTTTAAAGATTGATACTTAAAGATTGATCTGAGTCCCGAACACTGACTGATAGTTTATTCCAAAGCTGGGGGCCTTGTGTGAAATGACTCTGCCCCCGGTGTAACTTTGTTCATTCTAGGCACTAATAGAGAACCTGTGCTTTGAGGCGTAAGGTCAAGTGATGGCTCATAGTACGAGATAAGTTCAGTGAGGTAAATACGAGCAAGGCCGATTAGAGCGTTATACGTCAGGAGAAGGATTTTATACTCAATGTGGAATTCAAACTAGTTCAAACTAGTTGGAACTGGATCTAGCATGCATGTAGATGATTTTGAGGATGAAATGATTTCTTTGTTGGAGTAGAGAAAAAGATTCCAGCCTCTCCGCAGAAGATATACTGTGCTCTAGATGTTCACCATGATCCTTCCAGGTTTTAACAGTGTGTTTGGAAACCTATTCCAGTCATTTCAGCTTTACCTCAGTCTTTGCTTAGTGCAGGCTTTGCCTCATTTTCTTCATATATGATGGGAAAGTGAATAATTAAAGGCATATTAAAATTGGACTCTGATTTTGAGGAGATTTCAGCTCAGCATCACCAAAATGTATATCAATTTTCATATTTTCAGCCTAATATTTAGTAGTCTATTTGATATTATCACATGTAAACTAAATCAGAGGTTTCATCTTTGTATGTGACCAGACTTGATCTGAAAGCAATGACGATTGACCATAAACATTCTCTGTGCTGATATTTATTGATTCAGGTACATAGGCTTCAGAATACAATTACAAAGATTAAATAACAGCATTAATTATTCCAGGCTTTATTATGAAATGTCTAATATCTGTACAGTACAAGATCATTAAAGCAGCTCAAACCTTTAAATAAAGATTGGTAGTTTATGCCATAACGGTCATTATTACAGCTCATCCAGTTATGTTTCTATACCCAGTTGCAGCACTTGCATGCGTCACTGTAGGCAGTTCCTGCAGCACAGTTCTGTATGTATGTCCTGCCGCCAGCACACTGAATGAAGGATGTTTGACTTTCAGGATTAGGGTAGATGCCATCAGCCTTGCCCTCACAGAACTGGGTAGGACCCGGGGGAGCAGGGGCTGCAGTAGATTGGTGTGGCTCAGCATGTGTAGGTTCTGCCGTCCCAGGCAAAGGTGTAGGGTTTGGAGCGAACGTAGGCTGAGGAGGCAGAGGAGGCAGATCTGTCCAAGAACAACACAGACAGGACATTTGTCATCCACAATATTAATATCATGACTTATTATGACCATAATAAGACACAGTGCTGATTCTGTAGTGCTGATTCTGTTCGTCTCCAATAGAAATAAAAGCTGGTTAAATGTGCAATTGCACACACAGTGCAGAGGTACATTTAGTAAAGTTGGTTAAAAGTCACACTAATTCTGGTTTAGCTTTTTCCACTCTACTCAAAATGTGCCACTGAAAGGGAACACGTCTAGTCTAATCTAGTACCTTTCTAGTACCTTCCACCACAATTCAATTCAATTCAAAAGTCAATTAATGCACCTATATCCAGGAGTTTCTTGAGGTGACTGATGAGGGGGTAGTTTCCTGTCCCACAGAACTGCCCAGCAAAGTCATCCAGGTCCAGAGCCCAAACCATGGCCCCTCCAATATTGTTGTCTTGTAGGTAGCGGACCTGAAACAGCACAGGAACCGGTAAGATATCCCTGGAATCGGTAAAGACGCATGACATTGCAGAAGAAACACCTTTGTACATACTTTTGTTTCATAGCTCTCGTGAGTGTCAAATCCAACCCATTCGTTTCCTTTGGTAGCGTAAGGAACTTTCTGATCTTCAATCCACTGAATGCTGGTTCCTTGAAGGAAGCTGCAGATCTAATCAGGAATGGACATTCATTACGATCCTATTGCAGTTAGGGTCAGTCAGCAATCAAATAGACACAATTTTCCCCAAATATAGTCGAGCAGTAAAGATTAGTTTGGTGTCTAAAGTTTGGTACTTGAGTTTTGCAGGCATGCTCTTAGCTTGATACTGTTAGGACAAAATGTTACTTATAAAAATCTAATATCTATTTTATAGATAAATGTTGCACAATATGAAATATGATGTTATCTATAATAATGTACGCACTGTAACAGTATGTTTTACTGCTGTAACTGTACAACATGGTGTTATCTATAAGAATATCCAGCCTATCGACCTTTATAGATAACAGAAAGCAGATAGGTAACATGAGTCACATGAGTTCTGTATGAAGTGCAGATGATGAAGCGTGTGTGGCTGACTGAGATGTGTACAGACCTCGTAGTAGGACCAGAATCCTGCCTCTCTGGTATAAGCCCCAGCAGACGCAGCACCATTGGCTGGAGCTCCAACTCCATTCTCTGTAGTTGTCAGACGGAAGGTCCTTCCATATGTGGCAAAACCCATCCTCAGCTTTTCTACAGGAGCTCCCTGATCCCTCCAGTATTTCATTGCATAATCCTAAAAACAGACATGGAGAGTATAGTGTTTGGTTATTCTATTATTTGTACTGCTTCTACTGTGAGGTTAAGGCTCTACTGAAATAGCAGGAGGTATGTTTTTACAGTGTTAAAGTAGATAAGGTCTCCTTGGTCATGAGAACCACGGTACAGAGGACTGTTGTGTCCAGTGAAAGTATCCCAAGCCCCATGGAAGTCATAGGTCATCACGTTGATGAAATCCAGGTACCTGTTTCAGAAAGAAGTCACTCTTATCAGTCGCATGAAGCTGAACTATTTAAAGAAGCATTGCTTTCTCTTTCTCTCTGATACAGAAATGGATAGATGAGCTAAATGTGCCATATACCATTTGGAGTTAAGAACATACAAATGTATTAGCTATATAAAGATATTATATATTATATAATGGTTGAAGTTAAACTGGCAAAAATGGACATATATGTTTTTCTTTGGACAGTGACGATATATTCTCATAACTAAACTTACAACTGATTTTTACATGTACAACAGTTTATATATATTTTACATATTTAACTTTTTTACCTTGAAAATCAACATTCAGTACATTTTAATACACTGTAAATATTTAAATATGTAACTCACTTGGCGATTTCAGCAATTTCATAACCACTGTCTATAGTTCCTTTCCCAGCAGCCACTGCAGCTGTAAGCATAAGCCTGGGCCGTCCAGTAGCCTTGCCTTCAGCCTCATAGGCCTCCACAAGCTCCTGCAGGGCAGAAACAGACGGACAGGCACAGTCCAAATGTTAACGTAAGTTTTGTATTAGTCGTTATGTGCCTGAATAATATTCCAGAATTCTGGAGCCATATAACAGGTGAGGTACTGACCTTGCAGAGCAGAGTGAATCTCTGCTTGTCCTCTGCTGGGCTGCCCCGGGATCCAGGATATTCCCAGTCTAAATCCAGACCATCAAAGCCATGAGTTCTCAGGAAACTGATAGAAGACTGGATGAATCTCTGCCTGTTTGCTGGAGTGGACACCATGATAGAGAACCTGGATAGATAAGCATGTAGCTCCATGATAAGATGTGTGTGCTTTGTGCTTCTGCAAAGATCCATCAAAATACTATTTTAAATCACTTACTGATTTGAACCAAAGTTCCATCCTCCAACAGCCAGGAGTGTCTTCAAACTGGGGTTTCTGTTAAGTTCAATATTTATATTAGCATTAGCACATTAGCTATACAATAACCCAGAATTTACTTTCATGAGTAGCCTTACACATATATGAAATATTAATGTTATATTAGGATTAACACTACCTTTATTAGAGACATGTGTTTTCCATTATATGTCTTTTACTCTTTACAAAAACATAGTGTACGTTAAAATTTACAAATCGATATGAATATCTACAAATGGATCTGCAGCATTTCAGAATAAACCAGCATATCATCTGCTCACTAAAGGAAAACCTACTTTTCCTTCAGGCCGTTAAAAGACTTGTAGAGCACTTCATCATTCCACTCATAGATGACCAGATTGTTTGCGGAGTCAATGACGGAGAAGGCGTAGATCAGGTGTGTGCACAGTTGCAACATT